>JACXGI010008715.1:0-32665 GCA_016801175.1 Esox masquinongy
ATCCTACTAGAACAGCTGAACTTTATTTGTGATTAATCAGAGTCACTTTAAATGATGGCAGGTGTGTAATGACTTCTATTTAACATGAGTTTGAATGTGATTGGTTAATTCTGAACACAGCCACATCCCCAGTTATAAGAGGGTGTGCACACTTATGCAACCAGGTTATTGTAAGGTTTTTATTTTTAATTTTTCCCCCATCGAAGATTTCAGTTTGTTTTTCAATTGAATTTTTCACATTATAGGTCACATTAAAAGTGGAAAAAAGTTCTGACATGATTTATTATTGTCTCATTCTTTTACATCACAAAAACCTGGCATTTTAACAGGGGTGTGTAGACTTTTTATATCTACTGTACCTAATAATTTTACTGACCTGTTGCCAATTAACCTAATTAGTTGTGAGATGTTCCACCAATTTGTTTTTTTAGCATTACACAACTTCTCCAGTCTTTTATTGCCCTTGTCTTAGCTTTTTGAAACATGTTGCTGGCATCAAATTCAAAAGTTACAGTTAAATAATGAATATGGCCTTAAAGTGCAGTCGGTCAGCTGTAATTTGAGGGTATTCACATCCAAATTGGAAGAAGGTTTAGGAATTACAGCTCTTTAATATGTAGCCCCCACTTTTTCAAGGGACCAAAAGTACTTGGACAATTGACTCAAAAGCTGGACAGGAGTTGGCTATTCCTTTGTTAATTCTTCATCAATTAAGCAGGTAAAAGGTCTAGAGTTGATTCCAAGTGTGGCATTCGCATTTGAAAGCTGTTGCTGGGAACCCACAACATGTGGTCAAAGGAGTTCTCAATGCAAGTGAAACAGGCCATCCTTAGGCTGCAAAAAAAAATCCATCAGAGAGATGGCAGGAACATTAGGAGTGGCCAAATCAACACAGTACATTCTGAGAAAAAAAGAACACACTGGTGAGGTCGGCAAAACAAAAGGGCCTGGACGTCCACGGAAAACAACAGTGATGGATGATCGTAGGATCCTTTCGTTGATAAAGAAAAACCCCTTCACAACATCCAGCAAAGTGAAGAACACTTTCCAGGAGGTTGGCATATCATTATCCTAGTCTACTGTAAAGAGAAGACTTCATGAGAGCAAATACAGAGGTTTCACCATAAGGTGCAAACCATTCATAAGCCTCAAGAATAGAAAGGCCAGATTAGACTTTGCCAAAAAACATCTATAAAAGCCAACCCAGTTCTGGAACAGCATTCTTTAGACTGTTGAAACTAAGATCAACCTGTACCAGAATGATGGGAAGTATGGAGAAGGCTTGGAACAGCTCATGATCCGAAGCATACCACAACATCTGTAAAACACGGTGGAGCCAGTTTGATGGCATGGGCATGCATGGCTTCCAATGGCACTGGGTCATTTGTGTTTATTGATGATGTGACAGAAGACAGAAGCAGCCGGATGAATTCTGAAGTGTATAAGGATATATTCTCTGCTCAGATTCTGTCAAATTCAGCAAAGTTGATTGGATGGCGCTTCACTTCACAGATGGACAATGACCCAAAACATACTGCGAAAGCAACCCAGGAGTTTTTTAAGTCAATGAAGTGGAATTTTCTGCAATGGCCGAGTCAATCACCTGATCCCAACGCGATCGAGCATGCATTTAACTTGCTGAAGACAAAACTTAAGCCAGAAATACCCACGAACAAACAACAACTGAAGACAGCTGCAGTAAAGGCCTGGCAAAGCATTACAAAGGAGGAAACCCAACGTTTTATAATGTCCATGCCTTCCAGACATCAAGCAGTCATTGCCTACAAAGGATTCTCAACAAATTATTAAAAACATGATTGTGCTGATTTGTCCGATTACATTTGAGACCCTGAAATAAGGGGACTGGGTATGAAAATGGTTACAATTCCTAAACGTTTCATAAAATAGTTTTGTTCAACCCTTTGAATTAAAGCTGTATGTCTGCACTTCAATTGCATATCTGTTGTTTCATTTCAAATCCATTGTGGTGGCGTCCAGAGCCAAAATTATGAAAATTGTGTCAGTGTCCAAATATTTCCGGACCTAACTGTATTTTTCAAGAAACAACATCAGTTCTCAGTTTCAACGTTTGATATGTTGTCTTTCTACTACTTTCTACTGAAAGTAGGTTTTAAATGATTTGCACATCATTGCATTCTGTTTTTCTTTACATTTTATTCAGCATCCCGACATTTTTGGAAACAGGGTGGTACAAGCTCTGCAAACTGGCGTAAGTGAAATTGCAAGTGCAAGTGAATGTTAAGTGTCAAATTACAAGTAAACAAAATCTGGATTAACATAGACACAGACTGTTTGATACACACTGAAAAAGCATCAGAGTAAAATAATCGCAGTCTCATTATTATAATTATAATAAAAGATGACATAACTTTGCTTTGTTCTGGTAGACTTGAAGTGGGTAAAAGTGCTCACTCTTAATTATCCAACACCCTAATAACTTTTTCAATCCCATCCGGATAAAAATATAGCAATAAATAAGCATTATTTACAGCTGACTATAATACCATGTGGACTGACTCAGATTGCACCAACAGCGTGTACTGGTAGTAGGGATGGAGCGCGTGTGAACAGTAACTTTTCGTCAACATTGCAGATGTCAGAGATGACTAGACTGCTGCTTGACTTCACAGTAAAACAAACTGGTTTGTAATCCCGGTGCTGAGCTACGGTCTAATAGCTAAATTCATGAAGGTGTGTTAATGAAGCTAAAGCAGCTAACAAAATGGTTGCAAAATATTACATGAGCCTACATGAGCGAGTTAGAGAAACTACTCCAATTTCATAGCCTATTAGGCCAATTAAGATGTTGAGAGCAGAATTTGAGGGGTCAACTATTATTTTAACATACTCAATCCACATGTTTAATTGTGAGCAACAAAGACTGTAATAAATCTAAAATTTGAGTAAAATAAAAGGTATCCATCCGATCCTATTGCGCCTCCATGCCTGTATCAATACATCAGAGACTGAAAAACAGCTTTCAATTTGTTTCACTGCCTCAGTTTGTTTAGCCATTATGAGTGCCTGGCCAAAAGATTATACCATGTCATAATCTTTTTTTACCAGACAGCCTATGATACAAAGGCTGCATGTTGAAAGGCGGGGTGCTGTTTCATAATTTTCCCAGTGACATATATCAGACTAATGAAATGACAGTTGGCTGAAACACACTGGACCATTCAGATACTGGAATAGTTTGTTTGACAATATGAAGAAAACATAATGGCTTGTCATGTTCATGCCACAAAAAAGTCAATGTTTGTAACAGTTAAATTAGCCTACATCTTCCTATGACATCCCACTGGACAATTTTAAAGTAAATGTGCACAAGCATGTGCATGAATATCAAATGCCTGGTCAACTGATTATTTCTGTGAAAAGGTATGGAGGAATGTCAACCCAAAGTTTAGCTGTTGGATCAGTGGCCTTGTGATGAGGCTGGCTTTGAACAATTGGGATGTGTTCAGAGACGTGACTACACTTCACTTACCGTGAAGTGTAGTCTTCAGAAACATCCTTGAAACCTTTATACCCTGTCCCAGTCCAGGTGGCGAAAAGGGCAAGGATAACGAAATGTAAGGTAACATATCCCACACTGTTGACTTCAGGTCCACGGCACCATTCACAAACAAACATAGTTGCAAATACAAATGTATTAGAAATTTCCCTTCATATACTCCCCTCACAGACCTTATAATTCATGGCAGTCTGTAGACGCCATGTCAGATTTCCAATTTGTTTTTACATGATACATTCACTGACCACTTTATTAGGTAGTCACCTGCCAGTGCAGCAAATCACATGGCTGCAATACAACATGTGAAGGAACCGAAAAATGTCAATTCTATGTCTATTTACACATTCAAAGATTCTTCATTATTTATTATAGACATGTATACCTATGTACTTAATTTCTATTCTAGTAGGCTGTCCAAATCCAGTTCCACCACATGTAAAGCATTTAGATATTCATGGTTTAGTTGTTCAACTAAACATTAGAATAGGAAAGGTGCTTCAACAAAGTATTAGTTTAAGGGTGTGCACACTTATGCAACCAGGTTATTGTGAATTTTTTATTTTTCCCCCTCAAAGATTTCAGTTTGTTTTTCAATTGAATTGTTCACGTTGTAGGTCACATTAAAGGTGGAAAAAGTTCTGACATGATTTATCTTTGTCTGATTCTTTTACATCACAGGAACCTGGCATTTTAACAGGGGTATGTAGACTTTTTATATATCCACTGTGTGTGTATATATATATATCTCACAAAAGTGAGTAGACCCCTCACATTTTTGCAAATATTTGATTATATCTTTTCATGTGACAACACTGAAGAAATAACACTTGGCTACAATGTAAAGTAGTGAGTGTACAGCTTGTATAACAGTGTACATTTGCTGTCCCCTCAAAATAACTCAACACACAGCCATCAATGTCCAAACCGCTGGCAACAAAAGTGAGTAAACCCCTAAGTGAAAATTTCCAAATTGGGCCCAATTTGCCATTTTCCCTCCCCGGTGTCATGTGACTCGTTAGTGTTACAAGGTCTCAGGTGTGAATGGGGAGCAGGTGTGTTAAATTTGGTGTTATCGCTCTCACACTCCCTCATACTGTTCACTGGAAGTTCAACATGGCACCTCATGGCAAAGAACTCTCTGAGGATCTGAAAAAAAGAGTTGTTGCTCTACATAAAGATGGCCTAGGCTGTAAGAAGATTGCCAAGACCCTGAAACTGAGCTGCAGCACGGTGGCCAAGACCATACAGCGGTTTAACGGGACAGGTTCCACTCAGAACAGGCCTCACCATGGTCGACCAAAGAAGTTGAGTGCAAATGCTCAGGGTCATATTCAGAGGTTTTCTTTGGGAAATAGACGTATGAGTGCTGCCAGCATTGCTGCTGAGGTTGAAGGGGTGGGGGGTCAGCCTGTCAGTGCTCAGACAATACGCCGCACACTGCATCAAATTGGTCTGCATGGCTGTCGTCCCAGAAGGAAGCCTCTTCTAAAGATGATGCACAAGAAAGTCCGCAAACAGTTTGTTGAAGACAAGCAGACTTAGGACATGGATTACTGGAACCATGTCCTGTGGTCTGATGAGACCAAGATAAACTTATTTGGTTCAGATGGTGTCAAGCGTGTGTGGCGGCAACCAGGTGAGAAGTACAAAGACAAGTGTGTCTTGCCTACAGTCAAGCATGGTGGTGGGAGTGTCATGGTCTGGGGCTGCATGAGTGCTGCCGGCACTGGGGAGCTACAGTTCATTGAGGGAAACATGAATGCCAACATGTACTGTGACATACTGAAGCAGAGCATGATCCCCTCCCTTCGGAGACTGGGCCACAGGGCAGTATTCCAACATGATAATGACTCCAAACACACCTCCAAGACGACCACTGCCTTGCTAAAGAAGCTGAGGGTATAGGTGGTGGACTGGCAAAGCAAGTCTCCAGACCTAAACCCCATTGAGCATCTGTGGGGCATCCTCAAACGGAAGGTGGAGGATCGCAAGGTCTCTAACATCCACCAGCTCTGTGATGTCGTCATGGAGGAGTGAAAGAGGACTCCAGTGGCAACCTGTGAAACTCTGGTGAACTCCATGCCCAAGAGGGTTAAGGCAGTGCTGGAAAATAATGGTGGCCGCAGAAAATATTGACACTTTGGGCCCAATTTGGACATTTTCACTTAGGGGTGTACTCAGTTTTGTTGCCAGCGGTTTAGACATTAATGGCTGTGTGTTGAGTTATTTTGAAGGGACAGCAAATTTACACTGTTATACAAGCTGTACACTCACTATTTTACATTGTAGCAAAGTGTCATTTCTTCAGTGTTGTCACATGAAAAGATATAATCAAATATTTGCAGAAACGTGAGGGGTCTACTCACTTTTGTGAGATACTGTATATATATTCTTCTTATTTCCCACTACGTAGTTGTAGTGTGCTATGTGCCCATTCAAAAGCTTATTACACTCATGTATCTATAATATTCTATAATATTCAATAATTCTACCAAATTACATTGATACAGTATGTATATTATTGCCATACTTATAATGTTCAATACTACTACCCAGATTGTTGCTAGTTTACAGTACTCTTTTTAAACTGCTGCTACTGTACAGTGTTACGTATATTATTGCTTTATTTTTTGTTTGGCCATATTTTTTTAAATTATATATTTGTCTTCTTAATTCTCACTACATAGTTTGTTGGGAACATGTCACAAGAATTTCATTGTGCAGGATGATGCTGTGTTTTCCAGTGCATTTGACAAATAAACCTTGAAACTTGAAATTGTACAGGGAGTACAGCATCCATGAAAATTTCCGCACCGGAGTTCACACAGCCTCCCCAAAAACAGTGTTTGACTTTTGGTTTTGATTTTTTTCTCATCTCCTCCCCTTATTCTTCTCTTTTTGTTGATAAAGTGCCCACAAGGGCGAACACACCCTTGGTGTCCGTTCCCTGTGTCTCTCCCAGTTGCACTGAGGGGGGATGTTGGCATAGTCCCGGGCCAGACACAGATGATGGCCATGTCTGATGGTGTCTTCTCTCTCCCACCGAGGGGGCATGAAGACATTGTTTGGGGCCTGCGGGAATACAGTTCCCAACTGTCCAAGCTCTGTACCAAGCTGGACCGCAACAGTGATGACTGGTGAGAAACCCTGGAGAAGCTCAAGGCCGTCCCTGCAGTGCTCGAGGAGTCTCCCAGAGCCCCGGCTGCCCCCAAGGAGCCTCCTAGAGGCCATCAGCGCCCGACAAGAAGCACTGCTCCCCGGCCGTGCCCCTGGAGACCCAGAGGGACATTATGTAGGCCCTGTTAAGATGGTTGGAGGAGCCGTGTGAAAGGACCAGAGCCCCAGCAGCGCCATGCAAGAGGCCCTGAGCCCCCGCCGTGCCCAACGAGAGGCCTGGAATTCCGGCAGCACCAGAGGAGCTTCCAAGAGCAACATCCACACCAGATGAGCCTCCCAGTGCTTTAAAATGAACTCATGACTATGGCTTGCCTATACTTCGGTGGGTGATGCTTAGCGTTCTGAAGTTCTGCTGATTGCTATAAAAAAAACACACGTTGGATTGGTTTCACAAATATTCCAACAATCATCTGACCTGCAGACTTACGTAAACCTTAAAAGTAAAACTATTTTTTTTCTCAAAAGTTTTTTGTAGTAAGCAAATTACTACATACAGTACTACAAGATTGTGAAAAATAGCAATTTTCCTAGAAAGTTTATAATACTGTGGTAGGGCTCTCTGTTAGTCCTGCATTATTAGCTATCCACCATAGCCTGGATGGCCACTAAAAACTAACATAAAGCAGGTACTACCTCTGTGTTCACTGTAAATGCATGCCAGAAGTTTCACTATTTTTTTTACAACATTCAACATTTGTCCTCAGCAGACATGAAATTTGTTCTGTTCAAGAAAGAATTAGAGGCAATATTAGTCTGGGGCCATTTCATTCTTAATGAAAATGGTAGATAGTTTAGTTCTTGATGTTTGATAATTGACTCAGTCTTAGTCATTCTCTCTGGAAGTATATTTACATTATATTTGAAATTATTGCTGTGCTGTTTGTTATGGTTTAAGACATGTTGGTAACACACTCTCCCCACTCAGAGGATATGTTTTAAAAAGCCATCACAGAAATGTCAAACAAGAGCAATTTGGCATCTCACAGCTAAATGTCAACCCTGTCGATCTGCCCCGCATTGCCTCTAATTGGAGACCCTGTTTATGTTGCCCTTGATTTCCTTAGTTTGTGGATCATTGTTTGCGTCATATGCTTCAGTTTGCCTCTCCCTTTGTTATTTTCTGTTCAAGTTTACAAAGAAGAACATTAAACAGATATTTCCCTTAAACTCTGCGCTTGTGTCCTGCCTCCTAAACCTCCTAAACTGTGACTGTGATCCTCATTAGTATGAATACACTTTGATGTCACAAACAATCATGTGGCAACTATTAAAAAACAGCAACAGCAGTGAATTATAACGTGGCACAAAGTTAAGTAACCCTTTCCCTCGAGCAGAGCTGTACTAGTGAACACTGCAGTTTACTAGTTAGTCCACTATGCAAAACGAAATATACTGAACTAGCTTTATTAAGACACAAACTACATACATGAATAATCAGGCTCTGCTGACCTGCGGAACCTGTTGCCGAGGGGTATATCTGGTTAATAATAACTACATTCGATGGAAATTTGTAGAACTGTGGGTAAAGACTATAAAAACAATTATTGCATACTTTTGATTTGCTATGCTGAACTATAAACTACAGACCATATTATCTACCGAGAGAATTCTCAAAAGGAAATGTATCTGTCATCTTTTTTTCCTACTACAAATGGATACTGGGACTCAGACTGCACTCAAAGAGCTGTATAGAGGTGTACATGCTCAATAAGGAAGTAGATGAAGCTGATGCAAAACAATAGGACTGTTTTAAGAACACAGGATTTAATGTATCAGGATATCTAATAATATTACTGACTTTACCACAGTAGTCAATGCCTTCAATAAATGCATTAATGACGTTGTCCAAATAGTGACCATACGTTCATATCCTAACCATAAGTTTTATATTAAAAGCATTATTATCCCCTCTGAACTAAATGTCAGAGCTGCTGCTTTCAGGATGCTGGAAAACAAATCCATCTGCTTAAAATAAATCCCACTACGACTTTCAACGAGCCACAAAACTGTAAAAGTATCAGTACAGAACTAAGATCAAATCCTACTACACCAGCTATGATGCTCATTAGATTAGAATGGGCTTGCAAATTATCATGGACCACAAAGCCTCTCAAAGTTCCAAGTTACCCAAAGAAGCAAGCCTTATTACCTAATGCTCACTTGATAGCACCTGCTTTTCAGGACAAATATGTCATTGGAGATTTGATTGGAAACAGGTGCTACATGTATAGTCAGATGAGACAAATATTTTGCTTTATCACCAAAAACACAAAACATGGGTTTTGTGTAAAAAGAGGGATGGTCATGCAGACAAAAAACGACTTCCCACTGTGAAGTACAGTATGGTGTCGGACTTGACTGTTTTGCATATGTCTTGGGAACCTAGTTAGGATACATTGTATCATGGTCTGTCAAGTACAAGGACATGCTAGGCCAAGATCCGTCTGCCTCTGCCAGCAAGACAAAATCAAATCCTTGCTATTAGTTATTATATCACATCTTGTGATGTAATATAATAGTAAACATTGTACTGTTATCGTTGAAAAGGGAAGGTGTCACAAAGTACTAAATTCTGAAAATATGTATTTCTCAAAAGTTGACCACAGTCAAGGTTTAGATTTCTCTTATGTTTTGGGTGTACGTTTAAGCTGAACAGCTATGCCATTTATTTTACATAGCCTTTCCTCATCTTTTCCAAAGGGTCCCCAACATTCTGGAGGTCCCTGTGAGGTGAGATCTGACTGTAGAAATTATCAGATTTTCAAATTGAACATATCATTCAATCAATCATTCATCTCGCTACATCTAATTTAGAAAATATCTTCTAATTTTAATAATAATGTTTACTTGAATCTGATATTTGAAAATGTATATCTTTGCATTAACTAAATATTGTTCATTATTTTGTCTGTATTATAGAGTTATTAGAAATGCTAAATACCTTGAAAAAAATCTATAATGACCTTTCCGTTTTCCTTCTTCAACACTTTGCCACAAGATTATAGATGCAGGTAAAAGATGGGCTGGTTCAAGTTCTTTATCAAATTAGCACTTTCAGAATCCCTGTTGCCCTTGGCTAATTATTACTTGTAAAATGAAGTGCCATGGAAAACATTAAATGCCTATTACGTTGCCCCAACCTCAGAAAAAAATGTGTGGTCATTCTTTCAATCACTCTTTCCAACTATTTTCAAATTAAATTACAAAAAAAATGCTTTCATCTGTCACACCTCATCAATCACCCTACGTTTGGTGAAAACAAGGAACTCATCATCTGGCTAATACGAGCCCTACAGTGAACATGGGAACATCATATTATGGGGATGATTCTAAGTGGCAAGGACTTGGAGAATGGTCAGGATTGAGGGAAGGATGGAAAGAGGAAAATAAAGTGAAGTGAGAAGCACTCTGGATCAGATTCTTCGTTCAGTATGACAATGACCTGAAGCACACAGACAAACCAACACTGGAGCGGATTAAGTAAAGGTCTGTGAATGTCCTTGAGTGGTCCAGCCAAAGCCCAGCCTTGAATCCCACTAAACTTCCTTGGAGGATCTGAAGATCCCAGTTCACCGACGACCTGAGGCAAGTACATGGCTTCTAAGTCTTATGATTACCTTAAATAAATGCTGACTGTATGCAGTCCTAACTGCCAATAAAGGTTAATTCTCCCCAAATGTCCTTTGCCACTGGTGTACCAGATTGTCACCAGTATCTGCAGTCTATATCAGATTGCTTTCACGCAGTTCTTCAGGCATACCCGCCACAGTTGGAGGTGCTTGTGGTGAGCAGAGCATTACACCCCCAACCTCCTCCTGTCCACATCTGTTACTGTAACCTCCTCACCTCAATGTTGGATGGCTGGCTCAGAGTTGGCCTGTGGGCCCTAGCATATAGCACATGCATATCGTAATACTCAGGCTTAATATCCCTGTTATTAGTGTCTTGTCTTTTTTGTGTGTGTTTGAACAGTGTTTTTATGAAGTCCTCCTCAAGAATTTATATATAATTAAATAAAGCTTTGTACCGGTTTGTCTTGGACTTTGCATATAGCAATGGCCAGTTAACCAGAGTGGCAAGTTCACAGTGCAGGAGACTAAGTGGATAAGAATGCTGTAAATAACATCTAGTTAATTGAGAAGCTTTTTAGCGGTAAGCATTTAGTTGAGGATTGACAGGTTGTACTTGGCAGTGTGTTAAGGTATAGCATTAGTAAAAAAGGCTATGAAAAATGTATCAGCTTGATCTTTACTTCCTGTTTAACTGGGTTTTAAATACACTCACTGGCCACTTTATTAGGTATACGTATCTAGTAGTGGGTAAAACACTTTTGCCTCCATCCACTTTAAGGTTTGATGCATTTTGCTTTCAGAGATGCCCTTCTGAAAATTACTGTTCTAAAAAGTGGTTATTTTAGCATTTGTGCCCTTTCTGTCAGCTTCAACAAGTCAAGTCAGTCCTCTGACCTTTCTCATTAACAAGGTGTTAACGCCCACAAAACCGCCACTCTCTGGTTGTTTTTTTCATCACACCATTATCTGTAAACTCGAGAGAATGTGGTGTGTGAAAATCCCAGGAGGTCAGCTGTTTGAGATCTTGGAACCACAATACTGGCACCATAATTCTAATGTTTGGTCAAACAACAACTCAACCTCTCGATCATGTCTGCCTGCTTTACATATTTATATAGGATGGCTTCTGTCACTGATTTATGACCCTGGTTGGTGTACCCATCAAGTGATTTGACAGGTGGGCAGGACCTCCTGTCTGACGTATGCTGGGGGTGGAACTTCCTGTGTGACAAATGCATGTCGGGTGAAAGAAAAATAGCAAGGGTGGGTGTGGTTTGACTGTGTAATTTATGATTGCTTCGTTGAGTTCATAGATGTTTGATGTTTTACAATGTGCCGCCAGGGTTCTGGCTTATTAAATTCCCAGGCAATGGATGTTATTATAAGTGTTAAAACAGCAGTGAAATGTTTTAAAATAGGCCTTCGGGATCAGCTTGTAAAATTCTTTATCGTAACATTTGGTGTTACAACAGCTACATGTCTAATAGATGGTTTATAACCTAGACCTTTCTAGAACTATGCCGCATTACTGGTAAAATTATGTATTTGGTAGGCCTGTTTAGTCAGAAATATATATGGGTGGATCAAATTAGGTTACATCTAGCCTCTTAAACCAGGCCTAGATTGTCAGTGGGGTGAGAAATCCTTTTTTTAGTAACATTTCAAAATACATTAACCCAATCAAATACATTGCTTGGGCTAACACCTAAAAACATGTTAACCCAATCAAATTCATTGCTTGGGAGGGGCTTATACAGGTGCTCATGAGAATAATGCCTTCAATGCAAAAGTAGCTAGCTGAGTGAAGATGGCAGCAAAATCTCCACATAAGACCTGATCGAAAAATGTGGATGTATGTCGCATTTGTGGTTAACCATATCATCAGTCTTTGAGAAACAAACAACCTTTTTCCTACGTAAATCGTCATTATTGTGACAGGACTACACACTCTTAAACGATGGTATAATATAATTCAGTGTTACCGCTTATTCAGCGGTAACGCTGAATGGGATTTCTACAGCAGTATGTGGCTCCTTTCACAATATTCTGCTAAAATATAAAAGTGTGGATGAGGTAGAAAGAATTAGAGGTTTTGTGAGGGAAAGAGCTTATTCTAAGCTCCAAAACAGGAGGCACGGCAGTCTGAACACCCAGATATACCAAAAGATTTTTGCCTAATGAATTTTCTTGTGCTCCATCTCATTTTGACAATTCCTTTTGCGTTCAGAACACAAACCTGATCCTTGATTATTGAAATCAGAGTAGAAACCACTAGTATCATTGACTTGTCCATTTTCTATTTAAATAAGTTGCAGACTGTCGGCCATGCTTGATAAATTAAACTTTTACCATAGCCCCTAGGAAGGCACGCCAAAAGATCTCTTTTTTCAGAACAGCATTTAAGCAGAGAAATTGTAATGGATTTATTGACTCGATTTTATGAATTGAGCAGTTATTCCAAAACAGAATTACATTTTTCCTCCATCTTCACTTCTTTATGATTTGTTGAAAAACTAGGTAGGAACTGAAAACTTTCAGGAAATGTGTTCTATCCTGTTAGAAGAAATAGTGAAGCCACTCTAAGCCCGCCTTTAACAAGCCTGTGAGTGGTGGTTTTTTGAAACCTAACATCCAATAGAAATCTTGCCGCTGAGAGTCAGCAACAGCTTTTTTTTTGCCGCTTTTCCTTCCTTGGACCACTTTTGATTGGTACTGACCACTGCAAACCAGGAAAACCCCACAAGGGCTGCAGTTTTGGAGATGCTCTGACCCAGTCGTCTAGCCATCCCAATTTGGCCCATGTCAAAGTTGTTCAGATCCTTACGCTTGCCCATTTTTCCTGCTTATAGCACATCAATTTTGAGGACAGAATGTTCACTTGCTGCCTAATATATCCCACCCACTGACAGGTGCCATGATAATGAGATTATCAGTGTTATTCACTTCACCTGTCAGTGGTCCTAATGTTATGGCTGATCGGTGTATGAAGGTGTCACTTTTTGATTTGAATTATGTAAAAAAATAAACTTTTCCACGATATTCTAATTTGTTGAGATGCACCTGTATGAATGGCATCAAAAAACTTTAATTCCTTAACCTGTAGGTTTAGTGAGCTCAGATTCTCAGACTCAAACAGATTCCCATAAGCATAAAGATATAATGATCATTAGGAAACTACAAGTGCCCAAGCATATTCACTCTCTTCATCCTCTGTCAGTCAAACTGCAATGTCATAGGTAATTTCTGTTTCATCCCTTTCCCCACATGCTCTCTTCCCTCCATATGAACCTATGATCCCTCTCCCACTGTCCTCTCTTTGTGTCCAACCCCTTAATCTCTGCTCCTTTCTATTTTGAGCCCTTAGCTATACTTTTTATTTTGCCTGGATCTCTGGTGACATTGGCCTACTGACATTAACGATAGCAAAGAAGAGAGGTTAATAAGGACCAACTGTTACCGGCCAGCTCCCCGGCACCATTTTCTTCCACCAACAACAACAAACTGAGTAGGTTTACAGGCTCTGAAAAACAATAATAACAGCAAATGTAAACGATTAAAAGCCTTTTATTTACTGCAACTCCGAAGAAGCGAAGTCAGATAAGATTGAGGAATATATCGGTTATACAGATATAAAGCCTCCAATATTATTTGGACAGTGTTGGAGCCAATTTGGGTGCACGGTATAAATTTGGCAATTACATTTCTGACCACTAGGGACAAACACAGTGGTGGTAAACCCGTACCGATGTTTTTTTTATTGTAATGGTGTGTGTTGATTGTTGGACTATGATCAAAACAAGCTAACATTTATGTGAAAAATCTCTGAATACAGTTGAAAACGTCAGGCCTCTCTAGGTATCAACAGCTTTACACTGTCGGTAACCACTGTGCTAAGTTTGAGGCACATAAAGAAGTTATAAGCTACCATCCAGTAATTGGCTACATAAATGTTTTCAGTACTTGGAAGCACATTTTCACTACTGACTGTGACAAATAGAAAATTCAATAATACAATGACTATCAGGTAGAAGGTTCTTTCATCCATACCAAATGGAATTTACATCACATGTTTGTGGATTAATCAAAGTTAAAAAGTATTCTTTAATTAAAGTAAGTCTTTAATTTCCCCTTAAGAATTTATTTCTCACATTGTCTTGCATCAAGTGGTATCACTCTTTCACAATGCTTGTCCCTTAATAAATTTCTCAGGTAGAATGTGGAACAAATTCTAATTTGAATACTAAGCTAATGCTTTAAAAACAAAAACATCCCATTTCATCAGTGACAAATGACTTGTGTGCTCAGGTTGTGCTTTCAAGAACATACATCGTCAAGCAAGCAGAGAACTCGATCTACTGGAGTCAGTGTCTGTAGGTGTACCTAAACGATAAATAAATAAAGAAAATGCTCAGTTATCAGAAAATATAAATGCCCAAAACTAGGAAACATTAAAAGATAAGCAGTATGTTGTTTAATGTTGTCATCGCTTTCCAAAACACTGTGTTTGACATCATACCCTGAAGAAGAGAGCTTGTCTGTCAAAACGTTGCATACCAGTGTGTGGCTTTCTTATTCTCTACAATTGTTTAACACCACCAGCCAGCACCTCACCTAACCAGGTGTGCGTTTTCTCTACTTTCAACTTAAGTACAGTATATTATGTCGTAACAACACAGGTTTCTGCAAGACCTATTTCAAAGTGTTTGAAATGTTTGCTACTTAATCTATGTGATCTTTGTAAGGCTGAAAACAGCATAAACATAGATTAACTCTGCTGAGTAACTTGTTAAAAAAACATTAAGCACCTCTGAAGTCAAATTACACTGAAATTTAACAATAGTGTGATCTGGACAAGAACATTACACAACTATTCAACTCCAGCAGGAAGTTACACACCAGTCAGTAGAGTGGCAACACAATTCTGTCTGGAGGTCTCTGGGAGACCAAGACCAGGTTCCTCTTGCCTGCCTCATATCCCAGGTGTTTATATATAATGAATGAGAATATTAGAGTAGCTGGTTGTTGTATCATCGTTAAGTTCATTTGTGCTTTGTGATGATTAAGTACCTGACTGACTCCTCTGGGTCTCTCTAGCATTTTTAAATGGAGTGCTGAAGTGAGCTCAATAGAGCTAACATTGTAGCAATTCATTATTAATGATTCTGAGGAAGTTATCATTATATCACTTCATACTCAAGAGATTTCCACTGGGTTAAATTTGGTTTTTAGGAATTCTGCATTACGTCTGATTTACAATCATTTAGAAAATTTAAGATCTTTTGACCTTAAGGTACTATATTTTTTGTGTTCATATGATGTACTTAGTGGCTATTTGTCTTGCTTTCAGCATATGCGTTTCATTGCATAGTGTTTTGCGACATTGTTAGCTACTTAGGCAATACATGTTATATTTTTGTCAGTTAGCAGACAATCTTATTCAGTCGGACTTACGGTTAGTAAGCTAACAGACATTTGAGACACAAATGTATTAAAGATGCTGAATCCAAACAAGCTTATAAGTAGAGAAGGAGCAGTTAGGGCTGTTGTGTCATAAGTGAACATATTAACATAAATGCATCCATTTTCTCTTTAATTGTAGTAATATAATGTGCCTAAATACACAGTCAGTTTATCTTACCTTAAACAATGCATGTAGGTCAGTTAGTAGAAATAGCTTAGAACAGATCACCTTACATCATAAACAGGTTACAAATTTTAGTGTCAGTTTGTGTGATATCGACTTCATCATGTCACCATTGTTATTCTGAAACACCATTACTATGGAAATGATTGATCAATGGCGGCACAGATCTATGAATAAATAATGTTGTGTCTGCATGCATAGCGGTCAAATGACACCAAAACATTGACTTCTAGCTAAAAGGAAGGACACTCATCGCCTTATTCTGTGTTGGTCATGATTAGGTGAATTGGAAGCGTGCAAAGAATGTTTCTTTACAAAGCAGTGCGATGTTGAAAATTAATGACATATCCATCATGAATGTTTATTTGCGGCCATCCATTGTCTGTGTAGGCAGACAGATTACGAAACGCTTCCACATTTCTCAGAAGCCTTTTTCTAAACACACACCCACTCCCCCAGTTTGTGAACTTAGTCAATTGCTGCAAAGTACAGTGGTCATTAGCAGCAAACTCTCTCACTGAAAAAGCAGTAGATGAAAGCACTGCCATAATTGCTAGCCTAACATTGCCATTTTATTTTCACTGTGCTCTCCTAGTGCTTAGTGTCTTTATAAACTCTGCTTTTCTAAGGACCTCCGAGGCCTTGTGTGAAAAATGTATCTGTAGTCCATTTTGTAAGACAACAAATTCAAATGATGAAATCTGATTGAAGGAAGAATGTGAAAGTCACAAGTCACAACAAAAGAAATCATATTGTTGTCTACTGTAGATCTGCATTCATATGTTCATTCTAATAAAACACTAGGATTTGCTGCCCCCTTCAATGCAATAAACAAATGCTTTATACTGATAGATTATTTTGTGTAATAATCACTGTGAAAAGCAGGAAATCTTCATCATCAGACAGAGCTATACTTACAACAGAAGTGATGATTTCAGTTTATTAGGCAGTTCTGCTTTCATCATAAAGAAGAAAAAGTGTTAAAGCAATTTCTCTGCATTTTATGTACTCACATGTAGTTTGTGAACAATTCCTTCTTTTTCAACAACTCTATTGATTCAAGAATCACAGCTCTTTTATTCTTATGACTTGTTCAACTTTATTGCTCTATCAAGTGACAGGCAGTTGAGTTTTGCAACATGTTCACTGGCAGTGATTTATACACCGTCCTGCAGCTCAGTGCTCCGACCACCAGCTGTTTGTTTTAAGTTTGCAGAGAAAAATAGATCAAACTACAGGCAGCATTATGCTATGTTTACAACTAGATCATTGGTGGCGGGTTGCAATAATGAATGCAGTTTGAAGATTACTGATTTCCATGATAGACGTAGTTCTAGAACCAAAACATATACAGAGCATTTGCAGAAGTTAAACTCAAGAACAACAGAGTGGTTTGTGCAATTCAATCTTCTGTTTGAAGGTCTGTCAATTGCATTGTTTATTCGAACAGCCAACAACAGCCTACTACAACCTGATCAATGGCAGCAATCATGCGATCCTCCACACTGCAAAAAATGTCTTTAAAAAATAAGAACATGTAACTATATTTGAGGAGATATTTGCTTGAAATAAGTGAAATAATCTGCCAATGGAAGAAGACAAATTACTTTATATTCAAGGCATATGTTCTGACACCAAGTAGTATTATCTAATACAAATTTTGCTTGGTAAGAAAAATTCACCTTATTTTAAGGATAGTTAGATTTTTAACCTGAAGACAAGATAAATATACTTGATAAGACATAATTTGTTGCTGTGCAGCTCAGTATATGAACAAACAACCGATTGTGTCACATGCGCAGAGAAAAAAAAACCATGACAAGACAAGTTTAGGACTGATAATTGGACGCAGGATGCGGTAATTAATAGCATGATTATTAAATGCTGTGCTTCACAGAACATACTGGACTTAGGCCTCTGCTTAAATAAAAAAAAAAACACAGTACCATAAATGATAGTAAGCTTGTTTGTGGAGGTCATAGTTCTTAGGGGTTCGGCCTCTGGGTCGCATAGCATAGTCTACAGCGACAAGAAAAAGGAATTCTTTAGCGGAGTTTAACAGGGTTCCAACCTGATCCATTCCGATCATCTGGAACGGGGTGTCGATGATGGGCAGAGGGATTAACGGGCCCCGGCAGCGGGGTTGGCGGGAATCCTTCTGGCATTCCGGACAGGACCTACAATAAATATGCAAATCACTCCTTATCCCTGGCAGAGGGAACCTCCATGGTATTCTTCCTTTTGTTTTGTTTTTTATAGCGTCGCTGTTTGGCAGAAACTTTCCATGTCCAAAATCATTCCTTTTCAGGAAATGAAAAAAAAACTCTGTTTTTAAAATAATTGAACACTGCACCATCAAAGTTGGTACTGTGTCTTTATGGTCAGATACTTGTTTGTGTCATTATTCTAATTTTACCAAAATCAAGCTCAAACAGAGTTACAAGGTTTTTGAATAGCATAAGGCGAGATACGTGTTTTGTACTTCATTGATTAGAATGGCAACATCTGAGGCAGTAAGTGCATCGCATTATGTTATTATCAACTTACAGGTTCCAATGTTTAGTGTAGCTATGTGTGCTCTCAGTTTTTCCAGTCGTTGAATAGGTTTGCCCAAAATCTCTTGTTGTAAAAGATTAAGTGCTATGAACAGGCTATTGAAGACAGTGTATGACTAGTCGGCAAATGCTAGACTAAACTTGAATCCAACCCAGTTTTGCCAGATATCGCAAGAAAAACAAGCAACTGTGACTGTCAAAAGAAGGACAAAATAAACAACTCTGAGCAGCAGACGAAGCCCAGAAAACCCCTTTTTACACAAACAAAGCCTTTGTGCTATACTGCTCAAACAATTAAGGGAACACGTAATGATCACAGTACAACACCAAGTCAATTAAACTTCAGGGATATCAATCTGTCCAGTTAGGAAGCATAAGTGATTGTGAATCAGTGTCACCAGTTTTGCTGCAAATGAACGTGACAACAGGTGCACAGGAGAGACAACAGCAAGACAACACCCAAAATGGGAATGGTTTTGCAGGTGGTGACCACAGTTGCTCTCTCCTTTTCCTTCCTGACTGATTCTTCTCTAGATTTGCATGTTGCTAGGGTCCTTCACTAATGGTAGCATGAGGCGGTACCTGCAGCCCATTCAGGTTGCACAGGCAGACCAGCTCCTCCAGGATGGCACATCCATACGTGCTGTCGCAAGAAGGTTTGCTGTCTCCCAGTACAGTCTCAAGAGCATGGAGGAGATGCCGTTACACGAGGTGAGCTGGACAGGGCCATAGAGGGACATCAACCCAGCAGCAAGACTGGTATCTGCTCCTTTGTGCAAGGAGGAACAGGAGGAGCACTGCCTGTACACTCAAAATGACCTGGTGTGCATGTTTCTGACTGGTGTGCATGTTTCTGACCAAACTGTCATGAGTCCATGAGGGTGGAATGAGGGCCTGATGTCCTCTAGTGGGACCTGTACTCACAGCCCAGCACCATGCAGCTTGATTGGCATTCACCGGAGAACACCAGAATTGGTAGGTCCACCATTGGGGCCCCATTCTCTTCATAGATGAAAGCAGGTTCACACTGAGCACATGAGCAGACAGACATGAAAGTGGTGAAGGTTATGCTGCCGTGGTGAACGTTATGCTGCCTGTAACATCATCCAGAATGACTGGTTTGGCGGTTGGTCAGTGATAGTCTAGGAAGGCATATCCTTTGAGGGTCACACAGACCTCCACGTGCTAGCCAACAGTACCCTGACTGCTGGTAGTTACCGGGATGAAATCCTCAGACCCATGGTCAGACTTTACACTGGTGCAGTGGGCCTGAATACAAAGGTAACGGAAATGTATTTGCTGTTCTTTGCAAACAATAGTGAATTTATTGAACGTTTCTCTTGCCACTGAACTAATTTGGGGAAGGGAAACAATTATCATAAAATTCATCAATATTATCTTTGTTGTATCCTTACGATCAAACTCACGTCTGGTCGGAGACCGTGTAAGTCAATGTCAAATAATATTATCATGCTTGATTCACAATAAGACCATGGTTATTATGAAAAACTAAATTGTAACAACCTCGGTAATATAACTAGGTAATATACACTGATCAGCCATAATATTATGACCACCTGCCTAATATTGTGTAGGTCTCCTGCGAAAATAGCCCTGACCCGTCAAAGCATGGACTCCACTAGACCTCTGAAGGTGTGCTGTGTTATCTGGCACCAAGACGATGTCCTTTAATTCCTGTAAGTTGCGAGGTGGGGCCTCCATGGATTGGACTTGTTTGTCCAGCACATCCCACAGATGCTCGATTGGATTGAGATCTGGGGAATTTGAAGGCCAAGTCAACACCTTGAACTCGTTGTTGTGTTACTCAAACCATTCCTGAACCATTTTTGCTTTGTGGCAGTGCACATTATCCTGCTGAAAGAGGCCAATGCCATCAGGGAATACCGTTGCCATGAAAGGGTGCACATGGTCTGCAAAAATAGGTAGGTGGGGCGTGTCAAAGTAACATCCACATGAATGGCAGGGTTAGGGTCAAGGTTTCCCAGCAGAACATTGCCCAAAGCATCACACTGCCTCTGCCGGCTTGCTTCTTTCCTATAGTGCATCCTGGTGCCATGTGTTCTCCAGGTAAGTGACACACACGCACCCAGCTATCCATGTGATGTAAAAGGAAACATGATTCATCAGACCAGGCCACCTTCTTCCATTGCTCCGTGGTCCAGTTCTGATTCTCACGTGCCCATTGTAGGCACTCTCGGCAGTGGACTGGGGTCAGCATGGGCACCCAGACTGGTCTGCCGCTACGCAGCCCCATACGCAACAAACTGTAATGCACTGTGTGTTCTGACACCTTTCTATCAGTATCAGCATTAACCTTTTCAGCAATTTGAGCTACAGTAGCTTGTCTGTTGCATCGGACCACACGGGCCAGCCTTCACTCCCCACGTGCATCAGTGAGCCTTGGCCACCCATGACCTGGTTGCCGTTCACCACTTTTCCTTCCTTGGACCAATTTTGATGGTTCTGACCACTGCAGACTGGGAACACCCCACAAGGGCTGCAGTTTTGGAGATGCTCTGACCCAGTAGTCCAGCCATCACAATTTGGCCCTTGTCAAAGTCGCTCAGATCCTTACGCTTGCCCATTTTACCTGCTTCTAACACATCTTTGAGGACAGAATGTTCACTTGCTGCCTAATATATCCCACCCACTGACAGGTGCCATGATAAAGAGATTATCAGTGTTATTCACTTCACCTGTCATTGGTCATAATGTTATGGCTGATCGGTGTAAAACAAGATGACGAGGAATATAACACAAACGTACCACAATATTAAATATTGTATCGCTACCGTAGGCTATTATTGTATTATTTTTTTATTTCACTTTATTCTGCATTATCTATCTTATTTCTGTTGTTCACACGTTTGTAAGGTTTGAAATGCCTGTGTGTACACTATGTGCTAGAATAATAAACTTGCTTTGCCTTGCTTTTCCTAAGTCACTCAGGCCGTATCGACATACTTGGAGATCATATTTGGTCATTATAACTTTGGTTGCTGGTATCTTGATTAGCTAACAGGTCTTAAATTCTCTAGTGAGAGGATAAATAAACCAGTGGTTCTGGGTCGAACAATTACCCTAATGATGGCAGAGCTTACCTTTTTTAAAGGACTTGTTGCTCCTTTAAAAGGCTCTGGGTTGGGATGCGAAAGTGTTCCGTAACTGCGCTGATTTTGTCACGGAGAATGACAAATGGTTAATTAGCCTTTTCAGGCTATAATTTATGTTGAAATCTTTCAATTTATAGGTTGCTGATCGCCACCCCCGCATAAATTACGGGTGTATCATATGTACTGTAAATAAGGACAGGTGCAGCGCATTCTCGCATCCACAACTTTTTCCGATTCATCAATCTGCAATGACATCTAGGCCCAATCCCAATGTCCCCCTAAACCCTAAGCCCTGAACCCTCACAGACTTAACTGACGTCACATGGCTAGTGATTGAGTGCAAGAGGCTGCAAGGGCTGAAAATGCTGTAAATAGCAATGGGACACCACTTTGGACATTCTCACGTTACCTTGACGACGTTGAAACATGTTGCACACTATTGTGGGTTTGGGACTTTTTATTTTACATTTTTAGAATTTATCATCATGCCATCATATAAAAAACTACACACAGTTCTGGCTATATGAATCGTCAGCGAGCTTTGTATTTATACTTACATGTACACTTTTTCTTTCTAACCATGTCATCGTCAGAGTTAGTTGTTCCTTCTGGTTTGTTTACCATTCTTCTTTTTTCTTCTGGGTTTTCCGGGATTTTTCTCTCGCTTCTGGGCTTCCCCTGGTAACCCCCGTGTTTCATGTCACAATGCTATGAACTGTGGGCAATTCCCTCAGGCAAAGTCTACGGAAATGCAGACTTACGAAAAGGATACATAAAAAGCTCAAAATGTCTGCGCGAGAACTCTCGCGCATTTGAGGATTTGACAATGGGACAGCCCTAAGCCCTCACTGACTTAGCGCGAACGAGCTTTGAAGTCTGTGAGTCTGTGAGTGTGGACATTGGGATTGGGCCCTAAACTCATTTTGACCAGGTTTTGTGAATCAAACTTTGAGATGATTGTAAGTCTTTCCCTGTGTTTGAATCTGAGATCTTTTCTCAGAAGGTTTCATGAATGAGAGCCAATATTTCCAAGCGACTTTCTGAAAAAAAGAAGCCCAAAGTCTCTTATAATAAGTGGACATGGCAACCCTGCTCCAACCTACCATGGTTTACCTGCAGTCTTCTCCACTCCCACATGTCTCAGGCCTCAAATACGTAAAACATTTGCCTTTTTATGCTTAGTGGTTCTTGAGTAAAGAAAATGCAGTAGGCATACTTATTCAAACAACCAGTTCTTTATTTAGCCTTGCTAAATATTTTCAAACACAGTACACATAGGTTTGGTAGTGTAGACTTGTTGATTACATGCATTGGCATATAAATAAAAAAACAAATTCATTAATAATACATAGATATAAAAACCTGTAGTCCATCATAAAATTCAGATTTCATTTTAGATGAAGCCAGACGAAATCGCCTCATTACGGTTTAGCTTGAGCTCTGCTGTGCGCCGAATGTCTTCATTCAAGATGGAGGCAGGTTGGAGCTATAAGGTTTTGACGACAGTTTGAGGATCCAGTGGAACTAAGAAGTTAAGTCACAGGCTCTTTTTAATACTTTTTATTGGTTAAATATTTGTAAAACCCACAGACAGACATGAAGCATGACCAATAGCATTGTTTTATGAAAATAAATAAAAATGACAAAATATGGAGATACAATGTTTCCGCCCGTCAGCGACAATAGGCAAGGTGGGCACCAAGCGTGCGTATTGGCCAGGTGTGATCCCTAGGCACCAACAACCCTTCTAGACTCTCCCCATCCTGCTTAAAGATCCAGTATAGCAGCACATTTTTCTACTGCCAAGTGGGGGTAGGTCAAGGGAACCCCTTCCTTTTCGTCAAGCACCAGGACACTAGCACAGGCTTGTGTGAGATTGGGGTCTTGAAGTTGGCCGGTGCCAACTGTCCTGTTGGGTACTGCTCCTGCTTTGGCATCAGTTTCATAAGGGAGTTCAGTAACCAGTTCTCTTGGGCCATAAGCAGGTTTGCCTTCTTCCAGTATCTCCTCCCATGGCTCAGGATGTCCTGGTCATTGGCAATGCACAACAAATAATGGTTAAGAGTTGCTAATAAGCAGTGTGCTTAAAGTTAGGAGTAAGGTCAGAAAAAAGTTATATCTCGCATCATGCGAACTCAAAACTATTGGAGTCTGACTCAGTTAAGGATAGATAACACATCCATTGTGGTTAGGGTTAAGAGTAGGGTCTAAAAATCACATTGCACACCTCATGATTTGAACTCACGGGCACTGGAGGCTGAGTCGGTGGCATTATGCATACCCACTATTCCTGACCACAACACCCTAGCAAAACTTTACTATATTTAAAGCTACATGTGAGTACTACTGTCCCTAGAGATGGGATTTACTATCAAAACATTACAAAATCTACATAAAACGGACTGTCTAAACGTGAATGGCTTTATGTTCAATTGACTTTCAAAACGTAAAAATATACACTACCGTTCAAAAGTTTGGGAACACTTAGAAAATTAGTTGATGTCCATTTAAATAACATCAAATTGATCAGATATACAGTGTAAACTGTTAATGTTGTAAATGACTATTGTAGCTGGAAATGGTTGATTTTCAATGCAATATCTACGTAGATGTACAGAGGCCCATTATCAGCAACCATCAGTCCTGTGTTCCAGTGGCACGTTGTGTTTGCTAATCCAAGTTAAGCATTTTAAATGGCTAATTGATCATTAGAAAACTCTTTTGAGATTATGTTAGCCCTGCTGAAGAGTGGTGAGCTAATTAAAGAAGCAATAAAACTGGCCTTCTTTAGACTAGTTGAGTATCTTCAGCATCAGCATTTGTGGGTTCGATTACAGGCTCAAAATGAAACTCGTCAGTCTGTTCTTGTTCTGAGAAATTAATGCTAATCCATGTGAGAAATTGTCAAGAAACTGAAGATCTCGTACAACAATGTGTACTACTCCCTTCACAGAACAACACAGACTGGCTCTAACCAGAATAGAAAGAGAGGGATGCCCCGGTGCACAACTGAACAAGAAGACGAATACATTAGAGTGTCTGGTTTGACAAACAGACGCCTCACAGGTCCTCAACTGGCAGCTTCATTAAATTGTATCAGCAAAACAGCAGTCTCAACAGTGAAGAGGCAACTCTGGAGTTCTTCCTCATTGTTTTACAGTGCCAAAGCATATCCATGTAATGTCCTGTTACGGAAAAAGAGCATTTATGACATTGTTCGTTATCTACAACCCTGAATTCAAATCTAAGGTTATGAGTGAAATATGTCCTGTGAGCACATTTAAATCCTCATTTGGGCTCTGATATATAATGCTGCTGCTTCCAATTATGAAAATATGAGCCAGAGAAAGAAAGATGAGCCAGTAAAACAGGCAATCAGGGGGATCTGCCTTTTGAGTATATCCCCCCTGCCATAGAGTAGAAGGGGCATATGGGTGTCTAAGCTGGGATCATAAAGTGAGCAGTCTATTGTGGTCCCTGCTGTAAGTGTCACTTCTGTCGTCTCTGGTATTAATATATTTATTAGCACTGAGCTTATGTTCTGCAGGTGTTCTGTAAGACGTAACAGATTGTCAACGTCTTACACTGGGATTATAGATGGTTCAGATGTATGGAGTACATTTTAGGGATAATCTAGAAGCATAGAAATCTAACTGTCCCCCATCCCCTGCTCATCTTATTTGATTGTTTGGGTAACTTATGAAGAGTTGTAAACTCCTGCTCACCTTACACTTTTGAGGATTCAGGGGTGAATGGTGCAACTGAGCAAAACCAAATTGAAGAAGCTAGCCTTAAGGTTTTCCCTCGTCTCACCTCAGTATCAAACCCTGACTAAATGTTCACTGAGCTTCACACACATTATCCTCTTCCACTCTGTATAAGAAAAGATCTCCAGTAAAACAGAGCTGGAAATCTCAGCTCATCTGGTTTCTTTGCTAGTGATACTAAACTACCCCTATATGGACAGCAAACAGATAGCATGGAATGGAATGCAGATGAAGCCTTAAACCCCAAGAGACTGACTAATGCATTTTTACGCAACTGATGTCTTATATGAAATCTTCATTACATCTTTTATTTTTGTAAATTAGCAGGTATTGTTATCCAGAGTAACTTAAATACATTATCAAGGAACAATCAATTGTATAATGTACTGTACACATGAACTGACAACTGTTAATGTCAATATTTTTTATCATCCTCTGTCATTACTATGTTAATTTGAGTTGTAACATTTCAGAGAAGCTTCAGGGCAGAACATGACTTTGCCATGGCCTCCACAGTTTTGATTGATGACGACTAAACATTCACCAATTTAATAACTTAAAAACAGGGCCTAATTTACTAGTGTCCCAGCTGCTGGCCTGGAGCAGGAAAAGCTATTTTTTTGTGCATCGAGCTGAACATGAGTCAATAGCAGGAGAACTGGCTTGCTTTGTGTATGGTACAGTTATGTATTTAGCTTTATTTTAATTTGTGAAATGCACTGTTCATGGCCTCAAATAAAAGCATTGGTCGAGACAATGTTTTTTTTGTTTTTTTTGTTTTTTTGTTACCTGACAAACTGTATGCATTTTAGAACCATAATATCAAACTCTGTATTTGACCAGTCTTATTTAATCTTGATTATTTTTCATTCAACATTTTCAGCCCATAGGCATTAGATGGACATGGAGTTGCTCGACCTGCACCAGCTAAGGATAAAGCTAAGTATAATTAACATTGTGCCTTCTTATTCCAATAGTTGTAAAGGTGTTCAGTTCAAGCTCAAAGTTTTATTTATCAAATCCACCGAATAACACATCGTCATCCTGCACAATGAAATTCTTGTGGCATGGCACACAACATCTATGTAGTAATATTTTAGAAATATATAAAGCAAAAATATAGCAATAATATACAAACAATGTAAACTATCAGCAATTTTAAAAATATTAGGATGGGGAATATGAACAATATGGGTAGAAGGATTGAATATTATAGATACAATATGAGTGTAATATGCCTATGAATGGTACATATAAAAGAACATTCTAATGTACATTTAATGTACATCTGCAGACTTCACCACCCTCTGGAGGGACTTGCGATCCACAGCGGATCAGCTGCCGTACCAGGCAGTAATGCAGCCTGAGAGGATGCTCTCAATGGTGCACCTGTAGATGTTGTTGAGAGTTTTTACAGACATGCCAAACTTCTTGAGTCCCCTCAGGAAGTGTAGTCGTTTTTGGGCAGTTTTCACTGCCAAGTTCGCTAGCCTGAACCAAGTGAGGTAATCTTTGATGAACACACTGAGAAACTTGAATTCGGAGACTCTCTCCACTTCAGCTCCATCGATGTGTAAAGGGACGTGTAAAGTCCCTGGGTCCTGAGTTTAGGAACAATCATAGTTGGCACAACAATGTTGAATGCTGAACTATAGTCCGCTAATAGCATCCTCATGTATGTGTTGCCTTTTTTCAGGGCGATGGCATCATCCATAGATCTACTGGGGCGGTATGCAAATTGAAATGTCCAAGGTGTCAGGAAAGGTGGAGCAGATGTAACCAGCCACTCGAACCACTTCATGATGGTGGAGGTCAGTGCTAGAAGACGGTAGTCATTCAGGCAGGTGATGGAAGGTTTCATCGGTACAGGGACGATGGTGGTCTGTATGAAGCAGGTGGGGACTGCAGACACCAGGTGCAATACGCAAACAACTGAAACTTGCTTGCAGCCTAGATGCAGTATCAATGAACAGCAGCTAGCTCTCTGACCTGTTATGGCAACTAATGTGCAATGCACTGTACTAATGGTATTCAAATGACGGCTGATGATGAAGTATATTGAAGCATATCATATTGAATATCTAATATAATGTCATCCTGGCTTTGGAAAGTCTGATTAAAGTTTACACTTTACAATTAAAGTGTAAAGCGGATAAAATTTTTTTGACTAAGGAGCGCAGTAACTCCAAGCAGACTAAAAGGTTTATAACAGAACCCTTACCTTACAGAAGAAACACTCTCCAGCCTTTAAGCTACTGTGCTAACAGGTGCCGAGCTGCAACAAGCAGTTAGGCAAGGCAGCCATATTCGATTACTAATGCCAACACGCAGACAGTGCTGGCCAATTCTGTCACCCTCCGTGGGACCCCACGGCTAACAAATGAGCAGGATTTAAGCCCTGCTCTCACAATGACACAGCTTAATGCAAAGTAGTGACTATTCATAGATCCAGCCACCATCTTTTGGACCGAACGACAACATTTGCAACACTTATTTATCTTAGAGTGAATAGGGTTGCATTTCTAACCCCACGTTTAGGAGTTCCAAAACCAGAACGCTTCTGCTCCTCACTCAAAACTTTCCTTTTCAACTTTTTTGGAAAGGAAAGAAAAAGGTGCAGTGGTCTCTTAATTTTTTCCAGAGCCTTATTGTTCAATTTTGCTGTATAAATAGTCATTTTTAAGAAAAATATGTATTACTTTATAACGTCTTTGCTTTGAAAACTTATCTAAATTAGTGGTTAGAATTCTGTAATTTCTTATGTAAAAAAACATTTGGCACCCATGCACCCCCCACAGCACCCCTACAGCCCCCCTACAGCGTGATAGAAACCTGGATGAAAGATGAAAGGAGCAGGATTGCACAGTGCAGTGACATGCGTTTTTTGCCGGACCGCATGATCGGAGCCGGCCAAGGAGAGCGAATGTCTCTTACTGACTGACTGAGTGAGTGAGTGACTGACAGACTGACTGACTGACCACCCCTCGTTAAATAGCGTAGTGGTTAGAGACGCGAACCCAAAAGTCCCACGTTCGAGCCTCATCACGGTCAAAATAAATTGTACATTAGGATTTATTCAGGATAGACAAAAACTTTGCTGGCTACAACCTTCATTTGCTACGTTATAGTAAGCGTGTCTTTTTTAAGAAAAATAATTTCCACATCCATGCATGCTTTTTGGGGTAATATAGGCTAGATCATAATCCCTTGGCCAGTAAAAGAGTAGGAGTTTCCACGATTCTCTCATATTTTCACTTGACGAAAAATTCAGTTTTCACCACCTATATTGATAGTTATTGTCATTCACAAATGAAAGAAATATAAGTTCATCTTCAGACTAGCTAGCAACTGCTCAATTCTTATGACTATTCCAATTAGTAAGTTAGTAGATACTGCTAAGCCTATTACTGGCTAATAAGCTGTTAAAACAGCCAGTGGCAAAAAGCCATACAGTTCATAGATGCTATTTGTGGTGGAGGTAAACTTAATAAGAAACGTTAGTCAGTTTAACTCAATGCTTAGTGGTGAAAGCGAAATATTCAAACTTGGCGTGATGTTAATGCGTGACAAAATGATCTAATGTCAAGACGCTATACCAAAACCCTGCAACTGTGTAGCTCTGTAGCGTAGTGGTTAAAGACACAGCCTCTCGTCAGGGAGACCCAGGTTTGATTCCAGCGAGGGCAACCTCACTTCTAATTGCGGGCTGGCTGAAGCAGGCTTTCCTGGTTTTATTAGGTAGTATATAACATTAATTAAAAAACAATTGAGGGGAAGCAAATGGGAACAAGCAGCATTAGCTGCCGAATAATATCAAACATGAACAAAACCGACATAGTAGGTTTGAGTAGCCTTAGATTGGGTTACTGTTGAAACAGGGTGTGCTCGAACCCCACTGCCAAAAGCCCTTGGAAGGTCTAGGCACCATCCCCCGGCCCAAAGGTATTTTCAAAGGATGGAAAAGACCAAGCCCAACCTTGGCCAGATATGCAAGAATCAGCTAGATGGTGGTCAGCAGTGTGAATGTACATAAAACATGTTTTGAGCACATAGAGGCTTTAAAATTCACCTACACTTATGTTATCTCATAGAACAAAATGTGTAGGATCAACTATTCATTTGCCACATGGAAATAGTCCGGTCATAAAACAAAGCTTATGTGTTTGTTTGTTTTTTACTACAAGCAGGTTCTCAACAGATGTGGTTACTCTTGTGAGACAGAATTTGTCACAATACCTATTACCAGACTTCTACTGATGTGATAATTGCACAGAGACCCGCCATGACCGTTGCTTAGAAACTGTTGCTACAGTTAGAGTTAATGACAATGAGATATGTAGATTTGTATGTGAAAGCACTCCCAGTAAAGATGACATGGTGGTGGTAGTGGGTTGAAAGGAAAAAGTGGAGACTGGATGGAGGAAGATCGATCTAGCTCCGTCAGAAGCTTAGCTGTGGATCCTGTTGTTTGCTGTGGCCAGTCATGTAAACATTGGGTGGTTTTGACTCATGAAGTGTTGGCAAATGTGTCTGGCACCCCGTGATGATATATTTCAACAGAATAGAGAAGAAGTGGCATCACAGATCTTGATTCTCTGAACCTTTGTTTCCACATACAATATTTACTGTATATGTTTTCCCTCTAATAAATCCACTCTAGATCACACCTCCTTTATGGAGGGCACAGCTAGCAAGGACTCAGCCTGAAGAGCTGGTACTTGAAATATTCCATCAGTCTTAAAGCTCCAGGCAGTCGGGTCTGTTATCTCCTTTCATTTAAGATTTGCCACTGCATCACTGTCAGTATTGCTGTGGAAAAGCTTCACTCGGCTCCTTTACTGAAGTGGATGATGGTTGCTCTGCTTCAGCTGTGTTTTCTTTGTTGGCCAAGTGAACCTTTCTTCTCATTATCCATTTGCCAGACTGTTGGATATGCTTACCTTCCAGCAGTGCCTCCAAACACATGGCATGTTTTGTAAACATGCTATGTACATAGCTTAATCAACCAGTGTGTTAGTGTACATGAACTCTGGGCCAGCCCTAGCCTGTTGAGAGCCCCCGCGATTTATTTTTTGTGACCACCTTCTTAATAATGGAAAGGTTGTTTATAGTGGCAAATTCATCACTATAAATGCCAAAAGGGTCATAATGACTATCATTATTACTCTGCCAATTACACTATAGAAATTCCTTATACACTGCTCAAAAAAAAACACAATCATTACACTCTAACACAAAATCACTTAAACTTCAGGGATATCAATCTGTCTAGTTAGGAAGCATAAGTGATTGTGAATCAATGTCACCTGTTTTGATGCAAATGAAAGTGACAACAGGTGCACTGGAGAGGCAACAGCAAGACAACCCCCAAAAAGAGGATGGTTTTGCAGGTGGTGACCACAGACAATTGCTCTCTCCTTATCCTTCCTGAATGATTCTTCCCTAGTTTTGCATTTTGCTAGCATCCTTGTCACTACTGGTAGCATAAGGCAGTACCTGCTCTCAGCCCAGCACTGTGCAGCTCGATTGGCATGCGCAGGAGAACACCATAATTGACAGGTCCGCCATTGGAGCCCCGTTCTCTTCATAGACGAGAGCAGTTCACACTGAGCACGTGACAGACGTGAAAGAGTCTGGAGACACTGTGGTGAACGTTATGCTGCCTGCAACATCATCCAGCATGACCGGTTTGACGGTGGCTCAGTGATGGTCTGAGGAGGCATATACTTGGAGAGTCGCAGAGACCTCCACGTGCTAGCCTACGGTACCCTGACTGTTGTTAGGTAACGGGATGAAATCCTCAGACCCATCGTCAGACTTTACGTTGGTGCAGTGGGCCCTGGGTTCCTCCTGGTGCAGGACAATGCCCGGCCTCATGTGGCAATGCCCGGCCTCATGAGTGTGTAGGCAGTTCCTTGATTTATGAAGGCATTGATGCCATTGACTGGCGCTCACCTGAATCCAATTGAGAACCTCTGGGATGTTATGTATCGGTGCATCTGATGCCGCCAAGTAGTGCCACGCAAGTTGGAACAGCCTGTGATTTTAATTGTTTACATTGATTTTTGGTGTTTAAATCCAGCCCTCAATCGGTTGGTGATTTTGGTTTCCACTGACCGTTGTTACGTCATTTTGTTCTGAACAAATTATACAATGTACAGTTAAGATTTTGATCTGTAATATATTTTGTTCATTGAGACCCGATGTGTGAATTAAGTGTTCCTTATTTTTTGAGCAGTGTACTTTTCCTAAATATATAGTATAGAGTGTAAGCATAGCATTACTGTATTTTAAATTACAAGTGGTACATTAATATTTTATTTTAAAACACTGAAACTCAATTATTTTAAGTTGTCATTGGTTTATGTAGGGAAATGGAAGTGAAGCTGAGACCCAGGTCTCTTACAGTTGAGCCATTTATCATTTATACGAACATTACCATTAAACAGGTATTACAGTTTTTTCTGAGTGCTTAAACCCTAACCGTGATTGTCATAGTACAATTTCTAAAACTATTAATACTTAGAGCAAAACCACTCACTGAGTTTGCAAAACTAAAAGCACAAACACTGCTTGAACTCAGTTTGCAATTTTGTAACACACACTTTGCAAAACTGTAGGTATAATCCACTGCACAGCACTCTTTTTGCGGAATTGTAAACACAACTCACTGCTTTATACTCATTTTCCAAATGATCAACACACTCCTAGCAAAACTATACACATGTATGGTTATAATTTACACTATTTTGCCAACTGTCTGGCACACTGTCACATATGAAAACTGTTTCAGGTAGTTAGTTCACTTTGCAATCAGCCTAAGCACTATAAATAAGCCACAGGTGAGCTGTCCGTATGGAGTACAATGGAGGGAGCAGGAAGAGTGAGAAGAGTGAGAATTAGAGGAGGCCAAGGAAGAGGACGTGGATGTGAAGACTTAGGAGGAAGAGGACGCGGAGGTGAAGAAGCGAGAGGGAGAGGACGACAAGGACAAGGAGGTGAAGTTAGAGGAAGAGGACAAGGAGCAGCAAGAGGAGGACGAGGAGGGGGAAGAGGATGGGTAAGAACAGTAAGAAATAGAATTACTGATGACATCAGAGCTACAATAGTGGACCATGTAATCAACCATGGAATGACCCTGAGGGAAGCTGGCCAAAGGGTTCAGCCTAACTTGAGCCGCTACACTGTAGCAAGCATCATAAGGACATTTCGAAATGAGAATCGGTTAGTACAGTCACTTTGCACTAAGTTTTGTAGCACTGCCATACTCTAATGAGA
>JACXGI010008716.1:0-32667 GCA_016801175.1 Esox masquinongy
GAGTGAGTGACTGAGTACACCTTGTTAAATAGCGTAGTGGTTAGAGAAGCAAACCTGTAGACTATAGGTCACGAGTTTGTATCTCCTCGCAGGCAGAGCGAAGTATGAATTATTCCGAATAGACGAAAACATCGCTGGCTAAAACCTTCAGTATCTACATTATCGTAAGCCTGAAATAAAACAGTTTACAGTTATATTGCGACTGTTTCTGGTGGATTTTCAAAGTATGCATCTGTGCATGCGTTTTGGGTCAGGATAGACAAACACATTTGCTGGCTACAACATACATTAGTTACGTTATAGTAAGCCTTAACTTAAACTGTATACAGTTATATTGCGACTGTTTCTGGCATAGAAAAGTTCATCTTCAGTCTCGCTAGCAATTGCTCAATTCTTAAGATTATTCCTAGGAAGTTAGTAGATACTAGTAAGCCTATTATTGGCTAATAAGCTGTTAAAACGGCCAGTGGCAAAAGCAATACAGTTCATAGACGCTATGGTGGAGGTAAACATAATAAGAAACATTAGTAAGTTTAACACAATCCTCAGTGGAATCTAGCGACAGCAGAAACATGTAAAGCCATGGCATAGTGGTTAAAGACAGTGCCTCTCATGTGGAAGATCTAAGTTCAAATCTATTGAGAGCAACGACATTTATTAATTATTTCTGGTAGATTCCATGATTCTCTCGTCTTTTCACTAGATTAAAAAGTTAGTTATCGTCGCCTTTATTGATAGTTATTGTACAAATGTAATTCACGAATGAAAGAAAAAAGTATGTTGTTTTGCCATGAAAGAAAAAAATATGTTCTTATGCCATGAAATGAAATAGCTTTGGCAGACTCACTAGCAATTGCTCAATTCTTAAGACTATTCCAGTGAGTTAGTAGATACCGGTAAAGCTTATTACTGGCTAATACGCTGTTAAAACGGCCAGTGGCAAACGGCATACATAGACGCTATTTGTGGTGGAGGTAAACATAGTAAAAAACGTTAGTCAGTTTAACTGTATCAATGTCATTCACGAAGTGGCAAAAGAGAATTTGTTCAGGATAGAGACAAGAGGCTTTACGGACACCTAGCAAATGTACAGCTCTGTGGTGTAGTGGTTAACGACACAACCTTTCATGTGGGCGACCGGGGTTCGAAACTTGAGATGGCAACACATTCTATTGTGGGCTGGCTGAACTAGGCTTGCTTGTTTCTTGTTTATAAAAGGGGCATTTTTTCCAGCTACTGGGGAAAGATGCCCCCGCCACATGGGTTAAGTTGCACCCTGGGGAATCTTATCCCAATAGAAGATAATGCCTTAGGGTTTTAACGAATTGGCCTGGTTTTTACACCACTTACCTTTTCCTTACACATCATTTCATAAAGTTAAACTAAACTCATTATCGCAAGGCAATATTTTAAGTCCCAGCAGTCTTTAAAATGAGATTCAGAAGAAAATGTTTTTAATAGTTGGCTGAGAAGGTGTGATGATACAGAGGACATTTTTTGTTTATGAAGACTAGTGGCAGCCAGAGGTGATGTTGAAAAAAAGAATGGTGACATTTTGTGTTTTTTATGAGAGTTACTTGGGGGGTCGTCGTACCTCAGGGGGCATCTTGCCCCATGTTTTCCAAATTTATCCCATTAGAAATTTTGGTAACACTTTACAATAAGTGTACATTTATTGACATTAGTTAATGATTTAGTAAATATTAACAATCATGAATTACAAGTCTTAGTAAACATGTATTCTTTTTTGTTAATATTAACTAAGGCAGTTATACATGTAAGTATTAATGTTAGTAAATGTATTAGTTAAAATGTATTAATATTTACTACATTCATTTAATAAGTTATTGTTCATGTTTATTTCTGTTGAAGTAAACATCTATACATACATTAATTCAATACTGTATTTTACCCAGCTTTTTTCGGACTGTGCGCATTTAGCTTACTTGCATATCTTCCAGTGTCACATCTTCCTCTTGAGAACAGGTTGAGAATAGAGGACAAACTTGAATGTACTCATCCTTGAGGTACTCCTATACCTTATGAATGCTTGTGTGCACATATGGTACAATTACAAAATAGTGAGGAAATATTCACTAAATGTAGTGTATGCATGACAATTAAAGTATATTAGAAACCAACAGCAATAAATGCATTACCAACATTTGTGGGCTATCCATTAGCTTGACTTAATAGTAGTAAACCATGAATTAAAGGCATTTGTGACCCTTATTGTAAAGTGTAGCCCATATGGGTAGTAATTATTGGATAATTAACGTTTGTATATTCTTCATAAGCATGACTTGATCGTAGTAAAGCATTTACTAAAGGCATTTGTGATCCTTATTGTAAAATGTAAACTTCATGAATAATAATAAATGGATAATTAATGTTTTTGGAGCCCTTAATTAACAAATGCCTTTAATTAATGTTTTACTACTATTAAGTTATTCTGCGGAACTGAAGACTAAAAACGTGCACACTTAATTATGTGCACATATTTGGACTCAATTCAGGGTCCACTCATCTCCTTTCTGTTTTGCCTTCTTAAAATACCTCAATAAAGTCATCAGGAATAACACAGTTGAGTCTTTCTTGAAAACATACATATTATTAGTAGCTAGCTAACTAGCTGCATAGAAAAAATGAATGCCATTGTTTAGCGTTGCTTTCATTCTTCTCTCCTGCCGTGCACTTAATGATAGCTAGACAACTAACGTAAGCTAACTAGCTGTTTACATAGTAGCTTAATGTTACAGAGCTATTCAAAACTAATATTATTTAGTTAGTTTATAGCAAACACCCTGGGTTACTTAATTAATTCATGATTGTTAGCTGTCCTAGTCACATACCTTGGTTCATGCCAAGTCAGTTCGACATTGGAGTGTGGCTGGAATGCTTGATCCCGGTCGACTGTGAACTTGAGCAGCAATCCAATCAACACAGAGATATGCATCTTGCACCAATCAGAGAGTAATTCCAGATGCATCTTCTTGAAAACACCCGCTGGGAGGATAGCCCAGATGTTTTCAACTCCTGATGATACAGTTATATAGCGCCGATTGGTTTTAATTAGAAAAATGTTTAGGCCTATAGATATACATATTTTTTTATTTATAATTAACGGTGTCCTGACCTCGGTGACCTCATGGCTATGGGCCTGCATTTATTGCTAGTGGTTTCTAATATACCATAATGGTCACACATAAAGTACATTTAGTAAATATTTCCTCACTATTTAGTAATTGCACCGTATGTGCACACAAGCATTTATAAGGTATAGGAGTAACTCAAAAATGAGTACATTCAGGTTTCTCAACCTGTTCACAAGAGGAAGATGTAACGCTGGAAGATGAGCAAGTAATTTAAATGCGTGGTCTGAAAAAACGGTAAAATATAAGCTTTAGTTAATGTATGTATTGATGTTTACTTCACATCAATAAACATGAACAATCACTTATTAAATGAATGTAGTAAATATTAATACATTTTACCTAATACATTAATTAACATTAATAGCTACATGTATAACTGCCTTAGTTAATATTAACAAAGATGAATACATGTTTAAGACCCTGTAACTCATGTTTGTTATTATTTACTAAATCATAAACTAATGTCAATTAATGTACCCTTATTGTAAAGTGTTACCAGAATTTTAAAATTGCTTCAAATAAGGTCTGTTTTTTGTTTAGGCTTACCCTGGCTTGGCGTTTTGATAACCTAAATCATTTGTAAATCTCATCAGGACAAAGTGTTTTTTATCAACATATTTGTTTAAATTATTATTTCTACAAAACAATATATATACTTATATATTTTTGATGAATGTCCACTTGTCCTAGATATTTACACAATTATCAAAACGGTAAGGTAGTGTAACACTGATCTTATTTGAAGTGGATCTAATCCCCCAGGAAAGAAAGAAATGGTGCAAGAGCACATAGAGCTTTTCTAGTTTTGCTGCAAGGTTTTATAGGAAATCTGACCCCTAATGGTGCTACTATTTCAGTCAATACACCACCAAAAAAGTGGACATAAGTCTGTTTTTTAAAATGATTGCTATTCCATACAGACATATTTGGCCTTGACCACATGGGCTACACATTTAGATTGGAGGTTTGAAACAAAGTTGTTGTATATTAATTAGCAATGCTCTTATTTTGTAATTACCAATTTCATATTGTCATTGCTTAAACTGTGGTTTGGATTTCGGTCATTGTGAAAATGCTATCTCGTTATTTTATGAATTTTATTACTGTATGCCTGTAAATCCTATATGATTTTGAGCCTTGGCGGCTCCTCACGGTTTGATTGCACATCATGGGATTTCTGATTCATGTCAGCAGAGGGCAAGATTGATTTATTAAACTCAAGCATATCTACTACTGTGAGAATTCATATAAGATCAAAAGACGCCTAGCTAATGTAGGCCTATTCGTTTTCGGTCACTGTCGCCATGGCATTCTGTAGAACAGCTGACGCGATAATGATGTGATAATGACGCCTGATGTAGGCGCACTACGAAAATCCTAAACCTGTTGTGGGGCAATAGCATTAAGATAACATACAAGTCTGCTAGAGGCTAAGTAGAACTAAGAAACATTGTACCTGCATTAGAGGAGGGGGTGACAGGATCCTAATCTCACTAGAATAGCTGGGAGCAAGAACAGACCGCTTGGTATTCGGTAGTAAACGGGCAGAATGCCAAATAAGGGAAAAGACGCTGGAGCTAGAAATCGATTGGTTGGAATAACAACAGGGAAACCCGAAGACGGCAGCTGCCATGAGAGATGCGTTAAACAACGTATATCTTACCCATATATGGTATGAACCGCTCCCTGAACCAGAAAAGTAGAAAACACGGGAAAATCTAGGGTAGGGGGCTCATGCTATAAGAACTGTGTGTGCTGTGATTGTGTCAGACTCTGTTGGACTGAAGGCCACACTGTCTCCAGATATATCTGTATGAATAAAGATAATTGCCGGCACTGCGATTTTGTCTCCTCTTAATCTCATCTCATTAACCAACTCGAGGAAGTACTTTAGGTCAGTACTTCAACACCGTCATTTCGTCCCATTGTTTGCATGATTTGCGGAGGAACGTTATCCTTTAGTTATATTACATTTGTTCCGATACATAAAGGAATTTCACGTAAGTATTGACAATCACTGTGCTCTGGTAAAACTAGCTGTCTAAACTGGACGCCCCTCTGCACCGCTGTGGCGTCATTACGTTACATGTACACAGTTCCGGCGCACGCACCGCCTCGGACGCATACTATTCACTTTCTATGGGTAACGTCAAGGCATCGATGACAGTTGTGCAAAGTATCTTGGGATGGCGGCGCGGCCATTTGAGCTGTTCCGGCGTGTCATGAAGTTGGGCCACGGTCAATATTATGCAAATAAATCCTGCTAACGCGAGGCGTTTATCCAGTGGAAGAAGAGTCTTTCATAAGCAACGAGGGTCTTCCTTGTGGGTCCTTCATTATACAGCAACGGCACCTGTGAAACATTTGTTCCAAAAATTTACCAAATGGAGGAAAAGCAAATTATAGTGGTCATGGGGTTTCCCCTTTCATATAACCCTTCCTTGCTATCCTATACAGACACTGACAAGGGCAATAATCCATGAATCTGGCAACAATGGCCTTGCGTATCTTACGTGCATTACGCCATTATGCTGCTTTCAAAATTGCTAATCATTACGTTTTGATGAAAGACGGTAGACATGAGCAAAAAATAATATGCAAGCGGTGCTCAAAAGCGCAGTATAGTGTTGTCTGAACAAGCTCGCGTAAAACACCCAAAGATTACCTCCTTATTAAAAAAAAAAGTAAGTATCTATTTAAGAAGACAGAGAGAGAGAGAGAGAGAGAGAGAGAGAGAGAGAGAGAGAAAGGGAAAGAGAGAGAGAGAGAGAGAGGTGTGTGTTTTCTCACAGTTAGGACTAAGATTCAGGGGTCAGGATAGGTCAGGTTTTTGAGCGGTGTCGTGGAAATCACTAAATGGAAAAGGCACAGAGACTTTGGATTCCTTACACAAATAAAGCTTTATTCAAGATTTGCAAACCTGGAGCTGTTAACAACACTCTCAGCAGAGTCAGGTCAAGAGCTCTCCATTGAAGTTTGAGCTTAAGTCTTAATACATTCAGTACAGCCCACTGTGTCCCATTTCCATGCATGTTGTTGCAAACTTCGGAAACAACATAACAAGATGTCTACCGGCTTTGAGAAGTTAGCCAAAGCTATCTGCTGTAGGCACATCCTGTACAAGTGAGCAAAGCCAAAACACAGACACGCAATGGCCTTACAAAATTACTTGATTATACATAGAATAAACAACATGATTTCACTGTACAGTGGAATAACAAAATCTCAAACACAGCAGCTATTTGAAAGAAGCAACAGGAAGGGTAAACACTATGGAAGTCTGACACTGTTGCCTCTGTTAAAACAAGACTTCTGCTATTTACCCTCACACACTCTGTTATCACAGAAACCCTTCCTAGAAATAACATACCTATACTTTTCTACTTATTATAATGCATATAGTGCTCATAACATTCTTTAAAGACATACCCGTAATAGCAGACAAGAACATAATTAGTAACTGTGTCAAACACCATGTGCTTAAATCTTGTCAAAAGGTGTTTAATCCCCCTGGGGACAAAGTAACTGTGGGACCATAGCATGATAACAGTGACTGAGTGACTATATCTCTTGATCTTTGTTGCTATGAAGGCAATTTGCTTTCCTTCTCAGGGAAATTAGATTAATGACAGGAAAAGTATTGATGCTTTAATCATGCTGCATTGTGCAATGTATTATCCCATCAAATTAAGGTTTTACTGATCTGTAACTCAAATTTATGAATCTCCATATATTTCATGAATTTATGGAACTTGATCATTTCCACATATAATTTCCTATGTAACTCAATAAACAGAACTCAACATCTCTTATTCAACTTTAGAAATGCATCAAGCTCAGTTCCCTGCAGGGCACAAAATAATTATTTAACCATTTACACCTCCAGTTCACACTTAAAGATAATAGCTTTAATTACGCCCTATTAAGGGTTTGACTGGCACATAAATTCAGCCCTGGCAATTTAGCCATACAAGCTCACATCACATTATCTGCTCAACCGCGGTGACCAGAATGTTCAGATGTCATAAGAATTATTTTTAAGACAAAAACACAATATAAATACAGGAGAAGTAGCCTGTTAGATATAAATGTCAGATCAGGTCTGCCTCTGTGGAGCATGTTACACTTTGAACATTAATTTTATTAACCTCAGCTCAGCTAAGATAACTTCTCTTTTTGAAAAGGCTGGCCGTTGCGTACTGGTATGTTAAAACAATGAAATTATATTCAAAACAATATACATATAAAAGCCACCCCAATAAAAGATGGTCCGGCTACTCAGGGTAATTTGCCAGAATTGCCAGATGGCCAATCCACCCATTCTCTATGATTTTATTTTGGCATACATGACTCTGAAAGTTGTCAGTCATGTTTTAAACTGTCAAAACAGATCTTGAAACTACCTGAACACGGCATTTTGTAATACTGTTTTGTAATCCTGGTATAATACATTACAAAACAGTATTATAAAATGCTTGCATAATATCAGCCAATGTTATTTAAATCCAATTTTCGGGAGTGATAAACGATTTCAGTGTATTCAGGTTTTAGTTTTAGTCAGTCTATTGCTTCTCTTTTTTATTATTTTCCTATCTTTCCTTTCTTCCTCCCTGTTTGAGAGTTTGTGTCACACACTGATGAACCATCTTTTCACCTATTCGATCGCGTACAAAAACATGTGTGATGAAACGAACATTGAGCTGAAGATTTCATGGAATGGCCAGCAGTCTCCAGACTTAATCACCATCAAGCTGGTTTGGGATGAACTGAGCAGAAGAGTGAAAGCAAAGCAACCTTCAAGTGCAGCACATTTGTGGGAACTTCTGCAACAGTGTTATGAAGAACTCTCTGACCAATATTTGATTTCCATTGTAGAAAGAATGCTACAAGTGTGTTTGGCTGTTATGTCTGCAAAAGGTGGCTACTTTGATAAGTCTGTGTTCTGTAGCTATGAAAAGGGCTTGAACCATCAACTTCAACTCCATCTAAACTGAATGTCTGCGTTCATTGCTCCAGCAACGATGGTTCGAGGTGACACTGCTTCAGACCGGTCAGAATGCTTGTAGTTAGTAATGATAGTGTCTACTCCTAATGTAGTTATAGAATCGATATTCAACTCACTGCCGATGGGTGGTTCAAACTTGCATAGTGCACCTTTAAGTATCATCTTAATCACCCACCAACATATGAACCCACATTTTTTAAGCTTAATTACCCTCTTAGTCAGGTAAGATAGATGTTTATTGAATTTGGGGCACGATGCATGAGGAGATAATTTGCAGAGGGATAATTCAATGAGCAAATCCAATCCACGTATATTTATCGTTATAATCCTACCTAAAAGATCCCAGAAATTTAAAAGCGTTGGAAGTACTTTCATCAAAATAGTAAGCAAACATTTATATTAACACTTTTGGTGATTATTATAACTATGGAGTTAGTGAAATTACATAATTTTAAGAGGATACCAAATTTGCTTATAAATACAGTATCATTATAAGCACCGCCTGAAATGTACGTTTTGGACCACATTTTAAAGAAACACCTCAAATATGTGTTGGCAAAACTGGAGTGAGATCATATAATACAGGTACTTTATCACATATTGGGGGAACAATCCAAAACTGCCTAAACCTCAGCTAACACAGCCCCAAATGTGATACGAATAATGATAATTGCATTCCATGATAATTTCATTACATCACAGTATTATCAGAAATACATTTTAGACCACATTTTTAAAAGCCTTAAATATTGTACACATTGTGTGAAATCTGGTAGTTTTCAGGTTGTTGGATAGTTTCCCGCTGATTTCCCCACTGGCAGCATTGGAATTCAAACAGGCAAGCCAGTAGTTTGGGGCCCGCCTCTTTAAACCTTAGGCTACCTGACAGTAAAGCTATTCAAAAAAGGTCCACCAGCATCAGCCAATTGTACGACTGATCTCCAGGAACTCAAAAGACCTTGCCATCAGTTCTTGGCCCCAGAACCCCACCCTTTCACATGCAGGATGACTCTTTGCATCACAGGAAAACATGAAGCTCTACCAAGGCCTGAGCAGGACGTCCAACAGAAGGTCAAGGAGCGCGGCCAGTGGGATAGAAAAATTGAATTCATTCTAACGGTGGCTGGTGCAATTATTGGACTTGGAAATGTATGGAGGTTTCCCTATCTTTGTTACAAAAATGGCGGTGGTGAGTCACAAAGTTTCTTTGTTGTTTGTTGGACTGTAATTATGTGTAAATAATACAGACTTGAAAGCTATTTTCACTTCTTGAGGTGACCAACTAAATTATCGATTATAAGCACCCTAGAAATTATTGTAAGTTACTGAATAATGATTTGGTTTTAGTGGTCATGTACATCAGAGAACCGGTTGCACCTAAGAGCCTGGATCCTCTCAGACATTGTGCTGGAACATTATATAGCTTAATAGTTGGGTTTTTGGCTGGATATGTAAAAGGGCTTTATTAAATGAATGTGATTGAATAATAAAAGTTGCTTTTCAAGGAATTGGATACAGCGCTTAGCTTGTAAATGTATCATATAGAAGGGTCCCCGCAGTGCCTTAATGCTATTCCCAACGGGTTGCCCACCAAATATAATAGCATGCAAGTGTTTTTTTGTGCCATACCTGTGGTATGTTGTTTAACATAACACATGGCATATTTTAGCTAATCAGAGGATCCAATCCAGGACCCAAACTAGCAGCTTTAAAATAATAACACTAATAAAAACAAGTGCTATTAACTGTGTTTATCATTTTCAGTTTAAATAAAAAAATGCAAATTAATTTACATTTACACACATTGCACATTTTTTAAGGTTTTGACTGTACTTCCCAAGCCACATAATTTGTGTTTATAGGAATATGCATTATGTGTTGATTACATGTCTCTGTCTTTTTAGACAACTTGTTAAGGAGATATTTATATCAGGCTGCTAACTTATCATGTGGACATTTTCCACATTGTAAGTTTGCCCAGAAGAGTGTCTTGGAGAGTGACACTAATTTATAAACACCTCTAAAGATATTGGCAACCTTGATTATTGTGTATATAGGCCTATATATTCTTTTCTCATTTATGAAAATCAACAACTATTTGTCTCTCTTAATTTGAGTTATTTGCCGTTCTCCATGGTAATAGATTGCAGTTGAATATTATTTCCAAATCTTGTTTAAAATTCATAGGATAATAGGGGAGAGCGAGGTATGTTGTCACATGGGTTAAGTTGTCACACTGCTCGTACCTCCAACACTAGAGGTGCTCTCTAAAAAATCAAATAGCTACTTTGTGTGAATACAAGTTCTATGGTCAACTTCCTGTTCACAAGTGATCAAGAACACTAATCTGAGGTGTGCACAAGTTTCTTATTTTTCCCCTTCAAAAGTAAAAATTTGCCACTTTAAATTGTATGCAAGAAAACCTTGTTAGGTATGAATGTACAAAAGTATAATTCTGCAGAATTTTGCAGTATAATTTTGCAGTAGAGGAGACAATAACATGTCTTTTGATACTTTATCTGCAGTCTTATGTTGAGCTAAACTTGAGATTTAGCCAACATTAACACACATGTCAGTTTGGGGCAAGTTGTCTCAATGACTTTGGGGCACAGTTTCACGTGACAACTTGCCCCGGTATAAATAGACACATAGAACATGCTCAAAAAACATTTTAATACTTTTTATTCAGCTCTGATAATATTATTAAATGTAACTGTAAATGGATTATTATATATAAGTAGAGTTGAAAGCAGCTGACATATCCCTTGACTAGCCTACATAAGACAGGCTCTGGCGTGTCTGTGTGTTTGTGTGTGTCTACTAACACACTACTTGCCTACTGTATGAGACAGTATATCCACACATACACTAGTTCATACAGTGTCATTAATTTAGTGTGGTGTTATGAATTGCATTGTGGAAACAAGGATAGTAGACAGAGAGGAGGGCGTAATAAGCCTGTAATGAATATGCAATTGCAATGAGGAAATGTGTTTTGGAAGGAAAGAAGAAAGGAAGGAAGGACTGAAAAAAAGACGGGAAGGAAATAAAGATTGTAAGGAATTATAAAAGAAAGACAGAGGAAGACATCACACCACCTGACAATGTTAAAGGCTGTGAGGCAGGTGAAGTTGCAGTTGCTATGCCAGCATTATTGTTTTGATTGACAGGCATGATTTGCCAGATTCTCTAGGCATGATTGTTTTCATTTTGAGTTCTTTAATGAAGTTGAATTTGGTTTGAATTTGAAATCAATGTTCACAATGAATTAGTTGTGTTCTTATTTGTTGATAATCCAATGTGACAACTTACCCTACATAGTGTGACAACTTACCCACTGATAGGGCAAATTGTCACAAGTGCACACTCTCTATTTAACGGTCAACAACTATGATAGTTGGATAGGAGGATTTTGGAAGGAGAGGTTCTCAGTGTTTTTTTTCATGATGCACTTTCAGATGTCATAAAAATTAAACCAATGTGTTGAATGGTCCGTGTAACGCTCATCAGTTTATTAATCTAATTTATATCCATAAATAAACTCACTGCCATGTCCGTCCTTGATGAGTACGAGGGCGTAATTCGGAAGAGGTGGACGAGTTTGACTTCACTTTTTTGGAAGTGAAGAATGTTCTTCAGACTCAATACGGAATTCAAAGGGGAGTGAGTACTGTACTTCGTCTATCTACAAGTTTTGCACAGCCGCGGGGTATACACCACCTGGACTATCAATGTCTAGGAAGGGACGCTACACATGTTATCATTACATCTGCCGTTGCTACAAGTGGACCTGTTTATGGGAGAAAAATGATGACAGGTGTATTAATGCCTCGTTTCCACTGGTGCCAAACACTGGTGTTTTACCCTAAAGTCCAGAAATGTTTCTGTTTCCATTGACACGGGCCAGCGCCAGTCGGTCACTAGGCCATGGCCGAGTGCCCCAGCTCTCATGGTGCACGTCCACTGTTCCAGTGAGCCCGCTGCCTTGGACGGATACAATTCATTTTCTATGAATAGCGTCAAGGCGTTGTTGACGGTTGCACAAAGCATCTCGGGATGGCAGCGCAGCCGTTTGAGGGTGTCAAGAAGTTGGGCCACGGTCAATATTATGCAAATGAATCCGGCTAACGCGAGGCGTTTATCCAATAGAAGAAGAGTCTTTCAGAAACAAGAGATGGTCTTCCTTGTTGGCCCATCGCTGTACTGCAAAGGCACATGTGAAATATTTTTGCTCCATGTGAAACGTTCTGCTACCAACTGGAGGAAAAGCAAATTATAGCGGGGGACAAGCACAATAATGCTTGGACAATGGTGGAGATTGTTGGTGAATCAGGTCAGTTTTATAAGTTAGCTCTGTGTTGCTAAATGTGCTGTGTTTATTTAGCATTGAGTTGTTTGTTTTATATGGCAGCACCACAGAAATGATCACAGACATGATCCAGTTTTGCCTCCAAGGCCAATAATACATTTATTAATTTTTCAGTCGATAAACCAAAAATCTGAAAAAGTCCATAAACCCAATTTTCTATTGTTTTGACAGAAAAATAATTGAAAATTGGAATTAAATTTTCTATTTGGTCCGTGTAATGATAAGCAACCATCAGAGACAGGCACATTTCTATTTATAATTGGCTACAAATAGATTCTGCCAGTCATTGTGATTATTTGAAGGGAGAAATTTAAGGGCTATGAAATTTAAGGCCTTTTCTAATGAACCAACTTGGAAAAAGACAGCTCCTGCACTTATTAAACTTGAAATCAAGCACTGTCCATAGTTTACAATAAAACATAATACATCTAATACAATCATAATACAAACATAATGCGCTGCTTTTTAAATAGAAGTGTTTCTTTTTACAAATTCGAACACATTCTAAAATTGTGATTAATCGCAATTAATTATCTGAATAGTTTGATAATGATAATTTAATATTTTAATTTCAACTTTTAATTTTAACTTTTTTTGAAATATTTTTATTTCAAAAAAAGATTCAGTAAAGCAATAACCTTTTGCCTCATTTCCACTGGTGCCAAACACTGGTGTTTTACCCTAAAGTCCAGAAATGTTTCTGTTTCCATTGACACCAAATCGCATTGATAGTTTACTCCTCCCTCCCCACCTGAGCCCCTCCTTAAGTCCTTGGTACCAAATGTATAATCGAAACAGGAAAGTCTAGAGCCAACATTAGCATAAATCACCGGTGTCGCCCTGGTACTAGGGTAAAGCACCAGTGGAAATGTGGCATTTGTCTTTTTTTTGCAACTCTGTCTCCCTTTACTCTGGATGCACACTATCCTATTAACCTGCTAACCTGCATAATGTTATGTGATATCCTTCCACCATCCAGTAACAGTCAAACATGGGCCTAGTGTAAGTAACTCCTGCCTTTTCCACAGGTGCCTTTCTCATCCCGTACATCCTGTACCTGGTGACCTGTGGCATTCCTCTGTTCATCCTGGAGATGGCTTTGGGACAATACACCAGCCAGGGGGGCATAACCTGCTGGAGTAAGGTCTGCCCGCTGTTTGTGGGTGAGGACACTTCAATTACATGCAGTGTGATCATTTCGTAAGATCCCTGCAGTGAGTACTGCTGTGCAGATTTTGCACTAAAATATTACATTCTCCAAATGTCTTTTCTGCAGCACAGGTACTCAGTTATTGTGTACCTGTGCCTTTATTATCATCTTTACTTACCAACAAAATTCAATGATGTATGTGTTCTGTTGTATGGTCTTGCAAAAAACTATGCCACACCATTATGGCGAAGCCAAATCACTCTGCACTGGAGGGTATATCGACATTTCTGTTTTTTCTTCAAATTTGACAGGTTTCCATTTGTCTGCACCTTACCATTCATCTGCACCTAAGGGTGAATTCCTTATTCGTGCTGAGACACATCTACTGGTTATCTCAATCATGTGAAAAGAAAACCAGTGAGTGATCTTGACGTTTTGATGGTTAATAAAAATCTGTTGACACTGATTGCAAGTTAAGAGGCTCTAGTTTCGGATGGAGTTAAGTTTGCACTATTATTAAATGCATGTTTGTAGGCAATTCCGATGTGATAAAGTCAGCGCTCTGGCATTTTCAAACTGTTACAGAAGGTTGGGTAATACCTGTCTTATATCAGATTGCTTACACTGCGATAGGTGGAATTATTTAAGTTTGCAAAGTGTTCTTATTATTGCGGGGCAGAACAATTTGTCTGCTTCTAACATTAGGTGGGACATGTCCCCTTGTCCCCCCTGATCCTACGCCCTTGCATGCACTTGAAAACATATTTCAAAGTGCAAAGAGACCAACTAGATCAACGGTTTATTTTCCAAAGCCAAGGCCTTTTGGTAACCATCTTTTCCATAGACACTAAAATGACTAAATTTTCTCACCAAACATGGCCATAAGCTGACTGTACAGTTGGCTCCAGCATGGCTGAACTTCAATCACATTGTTTTTACACCTTAAGCCCTTGCCCTTGCCACTTTCTTTAGTCAGAATCCCCATGAAAACCGACATTTTGATTGCCATCTTAAATGTCGGTCCAATTCACAAAAGCTCCCCCCTCGGGTCTTGACTTAGATTGAGGGGGCTTTTGAACAACTTTGCTCACTTGCAGCATTGATATTATCCACAATTCTGGGCAAACTGCAGTAATTTTCAGTGTCAAATTTAATCAACAAGTCAGTTTTTGTGTCAGACTTGAAACTCACTGGTCAGACTGGTGCATTGCTACTTAACAAACTTGGATCCTCATTCTCCCTTGCTTGGGCAAGTGAACTGGCAAATACACTATGTGACAATTGCTGGTATAAAAAGGGCTTTATAAAATAAATATTATAGAATTTGAGTGACTTTGTTGTGACAATTTAAAGGTGCCCTATGCAACTTAACGCCACCTATCAGCATTGAGTTGTATATTGGTTCTATAACTCCATTAGGATCTGACATTGTCATTACTAACTACGAGCATACTGACCGGTTTAAAGCAGTGTCACCTCCAACCACTGATGCTGGAACAATGAACACAGACCTTCGTTTCAAATGGGGTTAAAGTTGATGGGCCCTTTCCATACCTATGGAACACAGAATAAACAAAGTAAACAGCTAAACCAAACAAAACGTCACCTGGGCTATCTATTGCATTAGATGCATTGCCATATTTCAGAGACTCATTGATGTCTATCCAGCAAACATGAAACCATAATTGTGGTAGCTAGCGCTAGCTGGAACGATAAGATGTGCACTTTGACCAGTATGCACAAGGCTAAATCTAGCTTAAAGGCAATATAATAGCTTCTTCCGTGCAATATTCGCTCATGCATAAGGTTTAGTCGAACAACCCATGTTCGTTTTTCTTAACATTTTGCAGAGAACACCAGGTTGTAACACTATTTTCCAGCAAGAAATGGAATCAAGGAGTGTTTGCTCGGACACAACTTAGCTCATTAGCTTATTGCCTCGACCAAAAACTTCGGAGAAACATTCCTAAAATGTATCTGCTTTCATACAAATAGAATAAATAATAACCTTGAATGCTTTTCTACGTAGTATAATTGTTTCTCCGTCATCATCAGTCTAGTAACTTACACATAGGTTTCCTTGACTACCTAGCCAACTAGCTAAATGAGGTGATGTAACTTACTTGTCCAGTAGAAAGGTAGTCAACTCTGCATCACTGTTCGCACAAACTACAGCTCTCACCATCAAATGCAAAATGTACCCTTGTTTGTCTTATGCTCGCGTTGCTTCTGTATATTTTCGTTTCTGGAGCGTTCGGTGTAGGCTACATGAACCCAAACAAAACTTGTCATTGGCCTTCACCTCACACACCTTCAAGGAAGTACACGCCTACGAACGTCCCGGCCTTCTACGTTTTATTTGCAGCTATGGCACTGAGGATAGTGTCTGTCCTGACCCTCTGTCAGAGACTGTTTTTTAACGTTAACTGGTGGCATATAAGGGTTATTATCGGATATTTTAAATGAAAAATGCTGCATAGGGCACCTTTAAAATATTGTTCAAGGGCTGATTGTGTTTGGTTTAGGGGCTGTCTACTTTTGGCCAAAAATGAGAGGCTTTGAATATGCAAAGCTTATATTACCCATAATCTTTTGATTAACCCGTGAAATTGCTCGTAGGGTTAAACATGCAAGAAGTCACACCTGTGACATTTGCGTCTATGTTAAATCCATGTATATTAAATATTCTTACTACTCATTAACATATACTGTATGTATGCTATGTCAATGGTTTTTTTTCTACGGTTATCATACAGTACATGGAAATGTTATATTACATAACTATATACATGGGTGGACAAAATAGCAGAAAACACCCAACACTATGTTAATATCAAGGACCTAATAAGGAGTGAGGCTTCCTTTTTGCCTTCAGAACAGATCTAATCCTTCTTGGAATGGCATCCTACAAGTCCTGAACTGTGTGTAGTGGGATATTCCATCATTGTTCAAGAAGAAAAGCCTATGGTTCTTTGAGGGATGAAGTAGGTGGAAATCTACTTTGCACTATGTGCTCCAGAACGTCCCATAAAGGTTCAATGATATTCAGGTCCAGTGATTGGAGAGGCCATGGTATGTGTTTGACATCATCATCTTCTTCATAAAACCACTCTTGAATTTGTTAAGCAGTATGCATGGGGGCATTACCATCCTGGAATATTTGTGTTTGCACTTGTCCTGTAAAATGCCTTTTTATTCTTTGGCAGTAATACAGCCAATCATCAGCAATCATCAGACCCAATGACTACCACAATATGGCTGCCAATACCATTTTTAACAGTTGGCAGCAGACATTGTGGGCTGATGGCATCCTTTGACTTTCTCCAAACATAAACCTGCCCAGGATCCAGGTTTTGTGCTCCTTACAAGGAATGTCTGCCTCACACAACATTGGAGCATGAAAAATTGGTCAATCAGTGGTAGGATGTATGCTTTGAACCCAGCTCTTAAAGTGTCTTTATCTCATGATCTGTTCACCTCAATCCACTTCTTTGTGAGAAAGACTGCATTAAGGCTTTCATAGTCCTTAAAATCCAGTTTAAGACTTGATTAGGCTGGGTTTACCATGACACCTTTGTTGACAAACCTTTGGCGTCTGAGTGGTTCTCTTTGGTCAGGTGATCGATTTCTTACAAAAAAGTTGGGTAAAATGTATATTCTTTCCCCCAGCTAAGCCATTACAATAAACAGGTTCATCCGCACACACCGAGTTTGTTACACTGATGAGCCAAAACATTAAGACCACCAGCCTAACATGCTGTTGGTCCTCCGCGTGCTGCCAGAACAACACCGACCTGCCGATGTATGGACTCTACAAGACCCCTGAAGGTGTCCTGTGGTATCTGCAACCAAGACATTAGCAGCAGATCCTTCAAGTCCTGTAAGTTGAGAGCTGTGGATCAGACTTGCTGGTCCAGCACATCCCACAGATGCTCAATTGGATTGAGATCTGGGGATTTTGGAGGCCAGGGCAACACCTTGAACTCTTTGTCATGTTCCTCAAAACATTCCTGAACAATATGTGCAGTGAAGCAGGGTGCATTATACTTCTGAAAGAGTCCACTGCCATCAGGGAATGCCATTGCTATGAAGGGGTGTACCTTGTCTGCAACAATGTTTAGGTAGGTGGCATGTATCAAATTTACATCCACATGAATGCCCGGACCCAGGGTTTCCCAGCAGAACATTGCCCAGAGCATCACACTCCTTCCACCGTCTTGTCGTCTTCCCACAGTGCATCCTTGTGCCATCACTTCCCCTGGTGAAGGAACTGGATGTTGACCCTTTTAAGATGAATTCCAAATAGTCAATTAATTAATGTACCTAATTAATTTAATATATTAAGAGAGTATTACAATTACAGTACAAGTATCAAAGATAGAAAGTTCTCTGGAGATTGAAGATGTTTGTAAGAGCCAAGATACAGGCAGCGGGAAAGGTAAATGCAAGAGACCTTCCTCAAACCCTCACTCTGGTTATATCCTAACACTCAAATAGTGGGGGTTGGTTAACTGACCTAAGGAAAACAAAACCAGTCCTGAAGAATAGACCCCTTATCAATCCCTGGGGCTCTTCCTATGACACAGGGGATCACGCAAGCTAGGCAATTAAAAGCAACCCTTTTGTCTCTGCATTCGCTCCATACAGAAACAACTGTTAACCATAAACATTCCAATGACAGCCTACTAGAATAGAAATTAAGTACATTGGTATACATATATATAATAAATAATGAAGAATCATAGAATGTGTAAATAGACATAGAATTTACTTTTTTCGGTTCCTTCACTGGCAAATGTACACGGCCGTCCACGTGATTTAAAAGAAAACGGGACTCATCGGACCAGGTGACCTTCTTCCACTGATCTAACAATTTGGCCCTTGTCAAAGTCGCTCAGATCTTTACTCCTTCCCGTTTCTCCTGCATCCTATACGTTCACGACGAGAACTGATTGTTTGCTTATCATCTAATCTTTCCAGACCTTGACATGCGCCCTTGTTAGGAGATGATCAATGTTATTTGCTTCACCTGTGAGCGGTCATAATGTTTTGGCTCATCAGTGTAAATACATTAAACATTGTTAACATACAATGTATATTAATGAAGTATAATGAAGTCATGGTAATCACTATAATGAACTACTCGATTAGCCTATGGGACCTTTTAACTAAAGTTTAGCGATAATCTATCTACTTATGTCACAAGTGTCAAACCGGTTCCGTGGAGGGCCAAGTGTCTGCAGGTTTTCACTCTCACCTTGTACTTGATTGACTAATTAGGTCACTAATTGGTTAGTTTCTACCCTCACCCTGTTTTTGAGGTCTGAACTGGGAACCAATTTATAGGAAAAACCAAAAACCTGCAGACACTCGGCCCTGGCCCAAATTTTACATCTTCTTCAACTCTGTCTTCTGAATTAAGTTTGTGATGGGTTACTATGGTTATTTCTTGCCTTTATCAGGAATGGGCTATGCTGCCCAGGTAATCACTATATATGGATGTATCACCTACATTGTAGTCCTGGCATGGGCATTCTTCTACCTGTTTTCATCTTTCACTGCTGTCCTTCCATGGGCTAACTGCCAGAATCCCTGGAACACAGGTATGTATTGTACTGGTAGCTTAACTGAAACTTGGTTGCATCAAGTTTCTTATTTTGATCAAATATTTTGTATTTCAGAAACTGCTGGCTTACAGTAATCATGTCAGCAGCACCTACATAACAATGCCTATGTTAGAAAGCAAGTGTCGCTATAACATAACATGCTTGCAAGCGTGGCATTTTAAGTGTGGGGAGATTAGAAAAGCAGTCAGTGGGTTTGTGTGAAACTCCTCTAATGGATACACACCAACATTACAGTTTTCACCTTGTTAGCTGACCTGTGAAAGAAAGGTTTAACGAAAGTGCCCATAGCGTAAAACATCTAAAAGGTGTTGTAATGAGACAATTGTATTAAGAGGATCATATTATTTGGTTGGAAATCCACAAGCTGTCAAATTGTACATACTACAGATAGAATTGTATTTATTTCAGATGCTTGTCTGACATTTGTCAACCAGTTGTCAAGTTTTAACCTGCTACTACAAGATGTCCATGTATTTCAGATTCTTGTGTCACATTTAGTGCAAAGAATGCCACCAGCAACTTGACTGTTCCTCTCCTGAATACATCCTCTTCTGTTGTGGAGTTTTGGCAGTAAGTAGGTCCTCCAATAAATGTACATATTTTTCTGGATGAATTTTACAAGGCTTTTAATCAGCCTAAGAGCAATTTACGCAAACATTTACTCATTTTGCCAAGGGATGGATGACATTTTTTATATTGTTAAAGTTGGTTTCCTGCAACAACAAACACATTTTCTTGTGATTAACGAGAAAAGAAAATCTGTTTTAAATAATTATGTCATTGTTTATCCTGGGATTTTGTTAGGCTGGAGTAGCCATGTCAAAATATTAAAATATGCATTGATCACGTACACCTGAAAATGTATTGGTCATTGTTTCAGTTACAATTGACCAACAATTGACCATAGATGCTGCATATGAAGTTTGGAGCAGATCAATTATTCTGTGCCAGAGTAGTGTTTTAAGAGTTGCCACATATTTCTAACATTACGTATCTTAAGTGGCTCTTTTGGAAATATCTTCCTTGTCTGAAAAGGGATACATGAACTGATTGTAATGACTTAAGTTCAAAAGGGATCACAAGTGTGACTTCTCAAATTAACTAAAGTCTGAGTACATACAGACAGAATTTCACTTGCAGTCTCCTCCTATATTCTGTTGTAACAAACATTTAATTATTAGCTTAATTGAAAAGTATAGTGTCTCACAAACTACATTTGGCTATACACTGATCAGCCATAAAATTATGACTACCTGCCTAATATTGTGTTTGCCGCCAAAACAGCCCTGACCCATCCAGGCATGGACTCCACTAGACCTCTGAAGGTCTGCTGTGGTATCTGGCACCAAGACGTTAGCGACAGATTCTTTAAGTCCTGTAAATTGCGAGGTGGGTCCTCCATGGATCGGACTTGTTTGTCCAGCACATCCCACAGATGCTTGACTGGATTTAGATCTGGGGAATTTGGAGGCCAAGTCAACACTTTGAACTCATTGTTGTGTTCCTCAAACCATTCCTGAAGCATTTTTGCTTTGTGGCAGGGCGCATTATCCTGCTGAAAGAGGCCAATGCCATCAGGGAATACCGTTGCCATGAATGGCTCCACATGGTCTGCAACAATGCTCAGGTAGGTGGTACGTGTCAAAGTAACATCCACATGAATGGCAGGTTTCCCAGCAGAATATTGCCCCAGGCATCACACTGCCTACGCTGGCTTGCCTCCTTTTATATAGTGCATAGTGCATCCTGGTGCCATGTGTTCTCCAGGTAAGCGACACACATGCACCCGGCCATCCATGTGATGTAAAAGAAAACATGATTCATCAGACCAGGCCACCTTCTTCCATTGCTCCGTAGTCCAGTTCTGATGCTCACGTGCCCATTGTAGGCGCTCTCGGCAGTGGACAGGGGTCAGCATGGGCACCCTGACTGGTCTGCGGCTACGCAGCCCCATACGCAACAAACTGCGATGCACTGTGTGTTCTGACACCTTTCTATCAGTACCAGCATTAACTTTTTCAGCAGTTTGAGCTAAAGTAGCTTGTCTGTTGGATCAGACCACACAGGCCAGCCTTCTCTCCCCACGTGCATCAATGAGCCTTGGCCGCCCATGACCGGTTCGCTGCTTTTCCTTCCTTGGACCACTTTTGATAGGTACTGACCACTGCAGACTCGGAACACCCCACAAGGGCTGCAGTTTTGGAGATGCTCTGAACCAGTCGTCTAGCCATCACAATTGGGCCCTTGTCAAAGTTGCTCAGATCCTTACGTTTGCCCATTTTTCCTGCTTCTGACACATCAACTTTGAGACAGATTGTTCACTTGCTGCCTAATATATCCCACCCACTGACAGGTGCCATGATAATGAGATAATCAGTGTTATTCACTTCACCTGACAGTGGTCATAATGTTATGGCTGATTGGTGTATCACAGTGCATTAAAGTAGTGTGAAATGTGATTTATAGCATTATCTATCATAACTCTTCACAGGCGTCGAGTTCTACGAATATCAGATGGAATTGAATCCCTGGGACAAATAAGTTGGGAGCTGGCCTTGTGTCTTCTATTGACCTGGGTCATATGCTACTTCTGTATCTGGAAAGGAGTGAGGTCTACAGGGAAGGTGAGACTGATCACTGTAATGTTGAGGAGGCAGGACACATGCACAGGGAGAATGTAAGACATTTACTAAAAGTACTAGAACTTAACAAAACAAACATGAGACAACTAGACAAGATAGAACTTAAACCAAACAAAGGCTGACAAAACACACTAGGAAAAAAGGAACGTAAAGAGGGACAGTGGGGCCCATAGCACATTCCTCACTGCAGCACAGTATAGCGATGACAAAATTGATTTTCTCAACCCTCGTCACTGATCAATCAACCAGCGGCGCAGAAGGAATGGTCTCGATTCTTCTGATTACTCACTGCAGCATTGGTATGTAGTCACATGTCATAACCACAACTACCCGCTGCCTGTCTGCTGCCTTCTAATCAGTAACCAGTAAAGAAGGTCATATGTTAATGTAATATTTGCAGGACCGTGTAAACGGAGCTGGCCAAGAAGAGAGAATGTCTCTTACTGAGTGACTGACTGATTGAATACCCCTTGTTAAATAGTGTAGTGGTTATGGACGCGGCCTTCCACGCAAGCGACCAGTGTTTGAGCCTCGCCGCAGAAATAACAAATTACGCATTAGGATAGACAAACACTTTGCTGGCTACAACCTTCAGTAGCTACATTATAGTAAGCCTAAAACAAAACTGTTTATATTGCAACTATTTCTGGTGCTTTTTGGGGTTATAGCCTATAGACACAACTCCTAGCGCAATAAAAGCAGAGGGGTTTCCACGATTTTCTCTTTTCACTTGAAGAAATAGTCAGTTATCTTCACCTATATTGATAGTTATTATATCAATGTCATTCACGAATTAAAGAAAAATTAACATTGTGCCATGAAATTAAATAGCTTTGGCAGTGTTCATATTCAGTCTCGCTAGTTCATCTTCAGTCTCGCTATAAATTGCTCAATTCTTATGAGTATTCCAAGTAAAAAGTAGATACTAGTAGGCCTATTACTGGCTAATAAAAGCCATACAGTTCATGGATGCTATTTGTGGTGGAAGTAAACTTAATAAGAAATGTTAGTCAGTTTAACACAATGAATAATGGTGTCTAGCTAAATATTCAAACTTGGCGTGACAAAATGATCTAAAGTCGAGACGCCATTTTCTGATGAGGTAGTATGTCTCAATCGGTCCCAATACTGGCATTCTAGCTTACTATATACGAAACAGTACGTACTTCACCATCATCCGCCAAGTATGTACTTGTAGTACGTAGTAGCCTTTGTAGTACGAGATTTAAGATTCAGACAAAGCTTTAAATTTTCTCATAGTTCACATAGTGTAGTGGTTAGCTGTTCAACTGTTATTGTATGCACGACCATTTACAGTAATCTTTGTACAAGAGTACACTTTAGTTCCGTTAATAAACGTTCTGTTGCCCACATAATTGCAGCAAAAATGTAATGGCTGGGATAAAAGTGATATTTGAAGACTATACGGAGGTGGACTGGCTACCAGCAAGCCCTGTGGTTTTGAGGGATTATCCCTGTCCTTCAATGTCTTGACCCCAGTTTGGTTCTCCTCTCAGATGTTCCAATATATGTCTCTCAGAAACATTTATCCACTCGGTACCTTTCAGCCGTCACACAACAATAATATCCACTTTGCAATACCATGAATCTCATATATTTAAAAGAGTAATTGTATTACGTGACCCTTTCATATTTTTATTGTTTTCTAAAGAAATGAGCCAGCCATGGAGCGATTGGAGTCATTGTTTTCATTATAGGTACTGTATAGCTATTAGCTAGCCATCTACAGTAATCTTTGTACAAGAGTACACTTTAGTTCTGTTAATAAACATTCTCTTGTCCACGTTATTTCAGCAAAAATGTAATGGCTGAGGTAAAAGTTGCACATTCACTGTATAAATAGCATAATGGTTAAAGACACAGACTGCCAGAAAGAAAATCGCTGATCGAAACCAGCCAGGGACAAACAACAACATTCATCCTTTCCAATTTGCGGGCTGGCTGAATTAGGCTTGCCTGGTTCCTTTTCTGGTTATTGTTTGCATATAACTGGTGATTCAAAAGAATTGGCAGGATTGCTTTAAACTGGGTGAAGTTTCTTAAACATCCTTTCTTAAACATTGACCTGTCTGCCAACAAAACACAAGTGAACTGAGAGCAATGGCAGTACCCGACTTGATTGGTAAGCATATCTGTGTCGTTATTTATCATACTATATGCAGTATGTGCTCTTCATTTCCAGGCAGCTTACTTTACGGCCACCTTCCCTTATGCCATGCTGCTGGTGCTGCTTGTCAGAGGTGTGACCCTGCCTGGAGCTATAGATGGCATCTTCTACTACTTGTACCCCAATCCCACACGGCTAGCTGATCCACAGGTAATATCTGCAGTAAACATGTGTGAGCAAGATTCCTGGACAATTCAGAGCATTGAACACTTCTTAGTACTGGATTCTGTTAATCAGCATCCAGGAGACCAGTCCTTTGCCAATCTCATCTTGCAGGAATACATTTCCATTGTGATTAATTTTTTTTATTTCAGTTGAAATTCTTTTTGTCTCCAAAAGGTTTGGATGGATGCAGGGACCCAGGTATTCTATTCCTTCGCCATATGCCTGGGATATTTGACTTCACTTGGAAGCTACAACAAATACAACAACAACTGTTATAAGTGGGTCTTGAGTATAAGGTTCTGAGTTTGATTTAGGTTTTGTGACATTTAGAACACTTACAATAATATTTGGCAATGGAACATTTTGGTAACACTTCATATAACGTCACAACGCGTTGTAACATGTAATAACAGCTGACATTTTATGCTATTGTATTGTCATAACGCAACACATTTACATAAACTTGTGGGATATATATTGTTAATTGCTACTACACTGATCAAAAATTTAAATTATGACTGTTAAGTTTTGTTTACATACACATTCCAAGTCAAGGGAGAAATCCATAGATTAGGGACTAATTCATTTGTTAGAATTGGTTAGTTTCCTTGAATGATTTGTAACTCAGTAAAATCATTGAAATTGTTACATTTTATGCTTACATTTTCTTTCTGTTTATCTACAAGTAAGGTGTTTGATTTTATGGTTTTCCTTATGTTGTAGGTCAATCAGGGAAAACAATGCCTGTGTTCTCTCATGATGTATTCTCTGTATTTATCCTACCATATAGCCAAACATACTCAAACAAAACACTACTATTTGGTCTACCTGTGTGCCTACTGTTTAACCAATGCTCGCATCCATGATGAAAAAAAGTATTCAATGGCTATGGACAGTCTGTATGAAGCTTGTGATATATTCTGTATGGCCTAGAAATAGCTTGCCTAATAGCAGCATGTACGTGTTCATTTTTTCACATACTCACTAACATGTGTTTTAAAATATAGATTTTCATATCATCAATTCCCAAGGTATTTGTAAGGAGCAATACATTCTATAACATAACCATTTAGGGTTATCGAAAGTTAGGTTCTGTGACCTAGAAAATAGCATGTTCTTAGTTTTATTTGCATTTAGTACCAACCTACAGTCCATAAAGGACTTTTATAACATGTGAAATCAGACTGCAGGTTTGAAACAGCTTGTTGAAGAGAGGGAGTCATAGCGTATAATACTGTGTTAGCATTAACATAAAATGCATAATTTTTAGAGTCACAGATGTCATTAAAATATAGAGTGAACAATATAGGACGCAAAATTTAACTCTGTGGATATCCTTTATCGACTACAAGAAATTTAGATTAGGTTAAAAGTAGTTTAAAATTGCCATTGATAATCACTTCATTTAATATTAAAGTGGCCAATAGGTACATTAGGAAATTTAGCATACCTTTCTTGGCAGATGGTAGGCGATAGGCATTCTAATTCCTTATGTATACAGATAGACTTAAGGAGAGACTGAAAGGGGATTTTTTTGTAAAAATGGCCACACCACCACCTTTTTGCAACCTATCTGCTCTAAATACATTATACCCATCAACAGCAATATCTGCATCATTTGCATTCTTAGACAACCATGTTTCAGATAAAACAAATTAGTCTAGTTAAGACTGAGATACCAAAACCTTGATGATAACGGAATTATGGTGACATTGAAACTGAAGGTTAATTCTCCAGATCTTTTGAAACTTTTTCACATTTGTTGTGGATGTTGTTGTATTTCTGAGGGAGAGTTATATTTCTTTTATTCACTTTTGTATTTTGTACCCATGCAGTTACCTGCATTAGAACAGTTATTTACATCTTTTAGACCCTTGCTATGCACATGAGAGAATGGAAATGTATTATGTTGAAAACCTCTTTTTCTGTTGTTTGCCTTGCAGAGATTCCTTCTACCTGTGCTTATTGAACAGTGGGACTAGCTTTGTGTCTGGTTTTGCTATATTTTCCATAATTGGTTATATGGCACAAGAACAGGGTGTGGACATCTCTATTGTTGCAGAGTCAGGTGAGGCTCTAAGAGACATCAGTAATGTCATTCCTTTGATTCACCCTAATACTGTCTGACTATTGTCTCTAACTGGTAATCATTGTTAATGACAGAGAAAGTGCAGATCTTATATTTAAGACCTGAGGTTATCCTCAGTCTTTACTTTTTTATTATGCCTTAGTTTGCAGTTTATGCTAAGCAAATAGATTTTTCGTTTAATAATCTGATAATGGATTCTTTAGAAACTTGATTAAGCGTTTTAGGTCCTATTTATATGTTTTTTTTAAAAAATACACTTAAATTTACCTTTGCTGCTGTGTCCTATAGAACTGCAAAGTAATAAAGCATTAGTAAATCACAGAATGATATAAAAAGAGTGGCGGTCTCTTTCATATTTCTGAAAGGTTTAAGAAAACCCAGGGCGAAATATATCTTCTTTAGACCCATATTTGACCATTAATTCCTATTTTCATGCTTTATCAGTAGTTGTATGTTGTTCCTAATTGAAAAACAACAGGACATGCCTAACTTCAAACTGCTCATGTGCTTGTGTGCACCTCTGAGTGTAACCGATCTGTTTATAAATTTGTGGCACCATTTTTTGGTTGGTGACAGTTACTTTTGTACATGATATTAATACAGACAAAAGACCCAGGGGTCCTTTGATTAATTCTCATCTCACAAGAAAAAAATGTGCAATGCCATTTGTTGCCTACACTCCCTTTTTAACATACTTGTTGATTTAAACCATTCAGCTGCAAAAAGAATGGGATGGTCACTGGAAATACAGTCCAGGAAGTCTGTATTATGAAATCATGCGTTTTTTAACAAAACATGAAGCACTGTCTCACCGCATATTTGACAGAATATCGTGAATCAGTTCCGTTGAAGAATTTGGCAAAGATAAACTCCATATTGTAGGCGTTTTCTTGCTGTCTTGCAGGTCCTGGACTGGTCTTCATAGTGTATCCCCAGGCAGTGTCCCTGCTCCCCTGCCCTCAGCTCTGGTCTGTCTTCTTCTTTGTCATGATCATCCTTTTGGGATTGGACAGCCAGGTAAGAGCCTCCACCTGCTGCTGCACGTCCTTTTCCTGCCTCGTTGTTCCTTCCCCTTTACCAGCCGACGCGTATCGCCCTCTCTCGTGTCCCCCAGTTTGTGGGCATCGAGAGCCTTATTACCTCGGTCACGGACGTCTTCCCCAACATCATCCGAAAGGGCCACCGGCGGGAGATACTGCTGCTCCTCTTCTGCTGTTTATTCTACCTGGCTGGACTCGTTATGGTCACAGAGGTGAGGGGTCAAAGTCGCCAGGCGCCCATGAACACTTGCAGTCATACCATTGAGATGTGATAATGGGTTTATCTCCAATGGAAGAACGCATACTATCACGATCAATATACGGAGAGGTGAATTAACTAAATAAAATAGTTGTAATGCATGTCTCTTTCAACGCAGGGCGGCCTATACATCATTCAACTATTTGATCATTATGTGTGCAGTGGTACCACTCTGCTTCTCCTCTCCATATGTCAGTCACTCAGTATTGGATGGATATATGGTAAGCATGTCAGAAGTGCACTTGCATAAACGCCGATATTCTGAACAAGCTTTAACAGCAGATTTATTCAGAGAAAATTAGAGGTTGGTTCATTGAATTTTGAGTGTTTTTTTAAGTAGTTGATAGGTAAGGTTTAACTTTTTAGTGAACTGCTTTTTAGTACTCACAGTCTCTGTTCCAGGTGCTGAACGGTTCTGTGACAACATTGAGGATATGATTGGCTACAAGCCCTCGTCTCTACTGAAGTATTGTTGGCTATACATCACCCCTTCTATTGGCACAGTGAGTTAAAGTGAAACCCCTTCGTAACCTACTTTCAGGTACATGTACACCGATCAGCCATAACATTATGACCACCTGCCTAATATTGTGTAGGTCCCCCTTTTGCCACCAAAACAGCCCTGACCCGTCGAGGCATGGACTCCATTAGACTTCTGAAGGTGTGCTGTTGTATCTGGCACCAAGACGTTAGCAACAGATCCTTTAAGTCCTGTAAGTTGCGGGGTCTCCATGGATCGGACCTGTTTGTCCAGCACATCCAACAGATGCTGGTTTGAGATCTGGGGAATTTGGAGGCCAAGTCAACACTCTGAGCTCGTTGTTGTGTTCCTCAAACCATTCCTGAATCATTTTTGCTTTGTGGCAGGGTGCATTATACTGCTGAATGAGGCCAATGCCATCAGGTAATACCGTTGCCATGAAAGGGTGCACATGGTCTGCAACAATGCTTGGGTATGTGGTACGTGTCAAAGTAACATCCACATGAATGGCAGGACCCAAGGTTTCCCAGCAGAACATTGCCCAAAGCATCACACTGCCTCCGCCAGCTTGCCTCCTTCCCATAGTGCATCCTGGTGCCATATGTTCTCCAGGTAAGTGACGCACACGCACCCGGCCATCCACGTGATGTAAAAGGTAATGTGATTCATCAAATCAGGCCACCTGCTTCCTTTGCTCCGTGGTCCAGTTCTGATGCTCACGTGCCCATTGTCCACTTTCGGCAGTGGACAGGGGTCAGCATGGTCACCCTGACTGGTCTGCGGCTACGCAGTCCCATACGCAACAAACTGCAATGCACTGTGTGTCCTGACACCTTTCTATCAGTACCAACATTAACTTTTTCAGCAATTTGTGTTACAGTAGCTTGTCTGTTGGATTGGACCACACGGGCCAGCCTTCACTCCCCACGTGCATCAATGAGCCTTGGCTGCCCATGACCCTGTCACTGGTTCACTGCTTTTCCTTCCTTGGAACACTTTTGATAGGTACTGACCACTGCAGACCAGGAACATCCCAGAAGGGCTGCAGTTTTGGAGATGCTCTGACCCAGTCATCTAGCCATCACAATTTGACCCTTGTCAAAGTCACTCAGATCCTTACGCTTGCCCATTTTTCCTGCTTCTAACACATCAACTTTAAGGACAGAATGTTCACTTGCTGCCTAATATATCCCACCCACTGACAGGTGCCATGATAATGAGATTATCAGTGTTATTCACTTCACCTGTCAGTGGTCATAATATTATGGCTGATCGGTGTATGTGCTGTATATCATTTAACAGTTGTAGTTGTTTCCAGTACCATATGATTTTTACATGCTTTAAAATAAGATATAAGAGACAAGATTGAAACAATATATTCCTGACATCTGTCTTTTCATCCAGGTGTTAGATATTGTCCACCTCAGATCCGTGAACAAAATTATGAAGTGGGAAAGTCAGGGAAGAACATCTTTATTAGCTTGTGTATTCAAGATGTTAGCTTCTGTAAATGTTAACGTTCAGTTTTCTCTGTGGGAGAATGATTTACAGAGCCTTCTATGCCAGAATACAGAGGCAGTCAATAGTCATATAGCCAACCAGTGGTCCTCAGACCCCTGCACAGTCTGTAAATTATCCAATCACATTTGTGTATCCTACATTTCTCCCTTATATGGTGTTGTAATAATGTCAACTCAGTCTGTCCTTGGGACAGTCACATATGCACAGTCTTTGTGTGGGACCCCATCTGTAATTGGGACAGGATGTACTTTTTTTCCTTTGTGCAGTTTCAGTCAGTAATGTACCCCCATACGTTGTGTTAAGATTAATATCTTTACTTTTCATGACCACACAGGCAACCTTTGTGTTCTCGCTGCTGAAGTACAGCCCTCTGAAGTTCAACAACACCTATGTGTATCCATGGTGGGCCTATGGGCTGGGCTGGTTCCTATCCATGTCTTCCCTCTCTCTCATCCCCATCACGATGGTCTACAAACTGTACAGAGGCAAAGGGCCTTTCTGGCAGGTCAGCAGTGGCATTTAAGTTTTCTTTTTAATTATACACTTGTGTAAATAGTTATTATTGCTAAATTCAGTAATACGTTGTCTCTGATATTTTTAGCCATTCTGAGATTTCCGAAGAATATTTTTGATGTAAATTGATTATAGATAGATATTGATGCCCCTCTAATTCCTCAGCGCCTCCAGGTGATCTGTCAGCCTGCAGAAGACCTTCCCGTTATGAGAAAAGAGATAGCAAGACGTTCTGCTCTGGACCGTATTGCTGAAAATGAAATGCTATACAGCAATAACCTATAGCCCTCAAATGCAGAACTGGGCCTCAAAGCCAGTTCCATTGCTTTTGTTTTTCATATAATATTATTAAAGGGATAGTTCGGTCTCATTCGGTGGTGAATATTAACTTTTGTTTACTGTGACGTATACACCTCCTCTTCTCGAAGGAACATGTGAATCGATGCAATTGTGAACAAAACTGACCGGTAAACACAGAAATAACCTGTCTATTTGAAATGACAATTATATTGCAAAACTTGAAACAAGTGAATTTAAAAAAAAAAAGATTTTTGGACAAACTATCCCTTTAAGGGCTGATTTAGAACTTGGAGCAATACATTTTCAAATAGAACAAAGAAACTAGCAACAGTCTGGAACTTACACAGGAAGATTTGAATAACAATTATCTACAGACTGACTGACTGTTACCATTGAACAGGTTGAAGAGGATGAACTTCCCAGTCAAAATCAATGAATCAATCAAATGTACTGTATAAAGCCCTTTTACATCACCAGTAGACCCAGAACTTTTACAGAGACCCAGCCTGAAAGGCCAGAGACCAAGCCCTGGGTTGATGTAATTTGAATGTTTTTTCCTAGCACAGTGGCTAGGAAAAACTCCCTAAAGTTGTTGCAAAATTGGGAGATGTCTGTTAGAAAAACATGTTCTGTATATTTTTGACTAAAACATAAACTGAACTAGTTACTTGTTGGGTGGTGAGGGGTTGTTTGGTATAGTCTACATGAGTTGGAATATTTTACCCAGTCCTATAATAAGAACAACAGGGTTATAATGTAGCATGCACTATCATACAGTGAGGGGAAAAAAGTATTTGATCCCCTGCTGATTTTGTACGTTTGCCCACTGACAAAGAAATGATCAGTCTATAATTTTAATTGTAGGTTTATTTGAACAGTGAGAGACAGAATAACAACAAAAAAAAAACAGAAAAACGCATGTCAAAAATTTTATGACGCATGAAAGCTGTATGAAGCTGTGATTAAAAATCAGGGTTATTCCACCAAATATTGATTTCTGAACTCTTCCTAAGTTAAAACATTAGTATTCTGTTGTTGAAAAATAAATATGCATCTTTTTTTGTTATTTTGACCAGTTGTTATTTTCTACAAATAAATACTCTAAATTAAAATATTTTTATTTGGAATTTGGGAGTAATGTTGTCAGTAGTTTACAGAATAAAACAAAACTGCAAATTTTACTCAAAGACATAACTATGAATAGTAAAACCAGAGAAACTGATTATTTTGCAGTGGTCTCTTAATTATTTCCAGAGCTGTATATCTGTGTATATATATATATATATATATATATATATATATATATATATATATATATATATATATATGTATATATTTACAAAAACCTGGTTGCATAAGTGTGCACACCCTCTTATAACTGGGATGTGGCTGTGTTCAGAATTAACCAATCACATTCAAACTCATGTTAAATACAAGTCATTACACACCTGCTATCATTTAAAGTGACTGATTAATCACAAAAAAAGTTCAGCTGTTCTAGTAGGATTTTCCTGACATTTTCTTAGTTGCATCTCAGAGCAAAAGCCATGGTCCGCAGAGAGCTTCCAAAGCATCAGAGGGATCTCATTGTTGAAATATATCAGTCAGGAGAAGGGTACAAAATAATTTCCAAAGCATTAGATATACCATGGAACACAGTGAAGACAGTCATCATGAAGTGGAGAAAATATGGCACAACAGAGACATTACCAAGAACTGGACGTCCCTCCAAAATTGATAAAAAGGCGAGAAGAAAACTGGTCAGGGAGGCTTCCAAGAGGCCTACAGCAACATTAAAGAACCTGCAGGAATTTCTGGCAAGTACTGGCTGTGTGCTACATGTGACAACAATCTCCCGTATTCTTCATTTGAATGGGCTATTGGGTAGAGTGGCAAGATGGAAGCCTTTTCTTACAAAGAAAAACATCCAAGCCTGGCTGAAGTTTGCAAAAACAAACATCAAGTCCCCAAAAGCACGTGGGAAAATGTGTTATGGTCTGATGAAACCAAGGTTGAACTTTTTGGCCATAATTCCAAAAGGTATGTTTGGCGCAAAAACAACACTGCACATCACCCAAAGAACACCATACCCACAGTGAAGCATGGTGGTGGCAGCATCATGCTTTGGGGCTGTTTTTCTTCAGCTGGAACCGGGGCATTAGT
>JACXGI010008717.1:8681-32764 GCA_016801175.1 Esox masquinongy
GGATGGAGTGGTTGATGGTGTTAAAGGTGTGTGAGGAGGATGGAGTGGTTGATGGTGTTAAAGGTGTGTGAGGAGGATGGAGTGGTTGATGGTGTCAAAGGTGGCGCTGAGGTAGAGTAGGATGAGGATGGTGAGGAAGCCAGAGTCAGCAGAGAGAAGTATGTCATTGGTGATTTTCAGGAGGGCGGTATCTGTGCTGTGATTGGAGTGGAAGACAGATTGGAAAGGTTTGTAGAGGTAAATGTCAAGGGTGTCAGGGTCAAGTCTAGGTTTTTATTGTATCGGAGTGACAGCAGCGAGTTTGAGGGTGGGGGGGACAAGACCAGTGGACAGGGAGGAGTTAATTATATTGGTGATGATAGGGGAGAGTGTGGGGAGGCAGGCCTTGACTAGAAAGGAGGGAATGGGGTCGAGGGCACAGGTTGAGGACTTCATGGTGATAGTTCGATTTCAGTGATTTCACTGAAGGATGTGTGGGGGTTGAGGGCCAGGGAGGGTGGTGAAGGGGGAAGCAGCCAGCTGATTGTGTGGTGTTTTTTTGTTTGGAAAAATAATAGAAATTAATTGCATTTGCTGGTGGTGAAGGAGTTAGAGATGGAGTCCATGGGTTTGAAGAGTTTGTTGATGGTGGAGAAAAGGGTTTTGGGGTTGTTACGGCCAGATTGGATGATGGAGGAGTAGTGAGAGGAGCACGCATTGTTCATAATGCCTTTGTATTGTTGTTGGTGAAGTTTGTAAGGATCCAAGTGGACAGTGAGACTGGTTCTTTAGGAAAGTCGTTCTTGATGATGGCCCCTGGCTTTGAGGTGGCGAAGTTCATCGGTACACCAAGGGGCAGAGTGTGTGAAGGAGACATGTTTTTTATGTAAGCCATCTCATCAAGGCAGGAGGAGAGTGCATCATGGTAGGTGTTGGCCAGATTAATTGGGGAGACATTTGGAGTGAGGGCAGAGTCAGAGATGGTGTCAACCAAGATGGCGGAGAGAGAGGAAGGCTTGATGGACTTGGAGTTCTGGAAAGTTATGGTGTGTTTCTGTTTTCCAAGGGGGGTGGGGATGTCTATGTCCAGGGAGACAGCCAGATGTTCAGAGATAGTGAGGTCAGTACTAGACAGGTTACTGATGGTGATGCCCTGCATGCCCCTGCCCTGCATGTTTTAGATCTCTCCCTGCTCTGTCACACCTGATTCAAATGATCAGGTCATTATCAAGTCCTTGATGAGCTACATCAGGTATGTTAGGGCAGGGAGAGAGCTAAAACATGTAAGGCGAGAGGGCGTCCAGGAGCAGGGTTGAGAAACACTGCCGTAGTGTGATAATGTTCTACATAGGTACCATAGGTACCATAGGTATCATTGAAGGAACTGTCAATTTTGATCTGTTTAAGGAACTTCTAAGAGAGAATGTCAGGTCACCTACATATGACCTGAATCTGAAAGGCAACTGGGTTATGCAGCAAGACAATAATCCCAAACACACAAACAGCATAATAGCAAAACAAAACAATACATTCAATGTTTTAGAACAGCCTAGTCAATGGCCAGGTAGAAACCTAATTGACATGTTGTGGCAAGGCTACAGAACAAGGCTTTCATCGTCACAAACCTACAAATGGCGCTGAGTTGAGAGTTCAACATGAAAGAGTAAGCCAAGGGGGAAGCTGAATGTCAAACCGGATTAGGGCACTGCCTTGCAGTTAGCTGTGACATTCTGAGACCAGGGTTGAATCCAAGGGTTCTGTGTTCAGCACTGTGGGAGAACACTAAAACAAGGTCAACTGGGCCAAAATTCTTCCAGAACAAAGCAGGACTGATCAAGAACTACAGAAGCCATTTGATTGTAACCCCACCAGTTATTAAGTATCCGTGACAATCACATTTTCACAGGGGGGCAGTTGGTGTTGCATAACTTCGTTTGTTAAATAAGTTGTTCCATTTAATGTAATAAATGCTAAAAATGTATCTTGCCATGAATATAACTTAATAGGTTACAGTAGATAGTCACCTCAAATTATTGATAAAGATTATAGGCATAGTTTTCATTACTTTTTGCACCCTCCTCTTTTAGAACTGAGCATTTCCTATAGTGTCATTATGATTGGAAAACATCTTATAACATTACTCCACAAAGAATCTTTCCAGATCCTAAAGATATTTCGGTCTGCACTTATGGATTGCTCTCTAAAACCACAGGTTTTCAATGACAGAAGTCCAGAACGTCAAGTACCAATTTCTTGTTAGATTTCAATGTGTGTTTTGTCTTGTAAATTTTCCTCTCCTGGTGAACTTCCAGTCTGTCAAAAGCAACTACGTTTTTGGATAAAATGTTGTATAGAGTTCCTGATGCTGTTGACCTTAAAGGCCCCAGGACCAGTGGAAGCAAAACTGACCCACGACATCAAAGATCCACCACTATATTTTACAGAAGGTTTGATTTCTGCATAGGCATCCTTCTTTCGGCCCCCAACCTACTGCTGGTATGCTTAGCGACAGAGATGTATAATTCATCATAGCAAATGCTTCCAATCCATGAGCCAATGCTGGTTAACAAACTCTTGGTGCTTCCTTTTGTTAGTTGCTCTCAAAGGCTTCCAAGTAGATCTGCAGACTTGGTGGCCCCAAGATGAACACTGGATATTACTGTATCATCACATAACCATCCTATTTACAACTGAAAAGATAAACTCTGTTTCTCTTAAGAGCACTTATGTTTCTTTAGCATGCTTGAATGACTGAAACTCTTTCCACACTTGGAACAAAGATATGGCTTTTCACCTGTATGACTGCGCATGTGTCCTGTTAGCTGCTGTGGTCGACTGAAAGTCTTACCACACTGGGAGCAGAGACATGGCTTCTCCCGAGTGAATGAGCTGGTGCTGCTTTAACGTTCCTGACTCAGGGAAAGTCTTTCCACACTGAGAGCACTGGTATGGCTTCTCTCCTGTGTGGATACCCTTGTCTCCCCTTAAAGAACCTGGATCACTGAAGTTCCTTCTACACTGGGAGCAGTGGAATGGCTTCTCTCCTGTGTGAGTGCGTTGGTGTTTTCTAAAACTACTCTCTTGACTGAAAGTCTTCCCACACTGGGAACAGAGTAACAGCTTCTCTCCTGTGTGAATGCGCTGATGTCTTCTGAAATAGTCCTCAGTACTAAAACTCTTCCCACACTGGGAGCAGTGTAACTGCTTCCTTTCTGTGTGAATGTGCTGGTGTTTTCTGAGATTAAACTGTCTACTAAATCCCATTCCACACTGGGAGCAGTGGAACGGCTTCTCTCCTGTATGAGTGCTTTGGTGCTTTCTGAAACGACTCTCGAGTGAAACTGTTCCTACAGTGGATATAGTGGAATGGCTTCTTTACACAGTGAATGCGTTGGTGTTTTTTAATAAATTACCGTCTTGACGGAAACACATTCCACACCAACTTAATGTTGCTGATCGAGTGAAACACTTCCCACACTGGAAGCAGCGGTGAAGTTTTGTCTTGTCCATCTCTTGCTCTTTCAGGGTGAGAAGTGAGTTGGAGGAACCTAAGGTGGTTTGATGTTCTGAGCTGCTGAAGGACATGAGACTTTGTGCTCTGATCCCTTGACTGATCAGCATTCTTACTCTTCATGGTGAGATCTTTTCATGTGCTTGTGGAAGTAGATCTGAGAGGTAAAGGAGAGGGACATCCGGAACAGGAGAAGATATGAAGAGATTTAGTTTTCACATCTGAGAGTGAAAGAGACAGGTGGAAAAGAACACAATTAAAAGAAAAATCCAAATGTACAACACTATTTTTATGTGATTACAACCATAACATCTCGACAATTGACAATACACAACAGATAATAATGCTTCAAATTAATGATGAACATGTCATTGAAGCTGGAGCATTTAGTAAAATGGTAGGAGAGAAAACGTCAGAAATAAGACAAAATTTAGAGGCGGAGGTAATGTTGTCATGGAGCAAAGTCCGTTTGATAAACACCTCTAGGAAAATGCACGTTTAAATTACATCATTAGATCTTCTTGACTGATGAACCAGGCACAATTCAGATTTATCTCAATGACATACAACCTGACATTCTTCTTTAGAATTCTCTGTAACCTGACATTCTTCTTTAGAATTCTCTGTAACCTGACATTCTTCTTTAGAATTCTCTGTAACCTGACATTCTTCTTTAGAATTCTCTGTAACCTGACATTCTTTTTTAGAATTCTCTGTTAAGGATCTGCATTAATTGTTCCTTTAATGACTGCATGGTGTCTGAGTCCTGAGATAGCAAAGCTTTCCTGTGGCATCACACTAACGCCATACTTGTCATGGTTCAATCCTGTGGAATGTTCAGTTATCGCAACATCAAACGCAGACAACACAAGTAAATAAAGGGCAAAAAGTCAGGTGAGAATGTAGATCGAATTGAGATACAAGTTGGTGGCTCATAGTCTCTCTTTTTTTTTCCACAAGGTCTGTTTCTGTGTTTGTGTGTGTGTCTGTAATTTTACCATGTCAAACATAACATATTCAGTCAGTTTGAGTGCGCGACATAAAGTTACTTCTTTTGATCAGTGGTTATTGTGCCCTCTTTTGACTGCTGGCTGGTCACACAGACATTGAGAGCTCAACACAGCTTTTCATTTGCTTTTTCTTTGCATCAAAACGTTGTCATAAGTTTTAGTTTGTCTTTGTTGCAATAAGTCAGCACACAAAATCTGCCACAGCCGTGTACAAAGTATTTCTGTTGTTTAGTTTAATAGCTGGACATAACAATGCCTTATTCTCTTCAGCCACCGACAGCTATGGCAGCCAGACTGCTGTAAACGACCAGAGAGATGAAATATCATTTTTAGAAGCCCTATGCAATAGAAGGTTTCTTGTTTACTGACACTGTTTGTTTACGAGCTTTGCGGCATTTCAATGTTACAGTTCAAACTGCAACTGCTAGCAGAGAACAGTTGGATTCACAGTCGTGACTGACACAGATATTATCTGACAGAAACAAGTGTAGTGACTCCGTTACCATACTAACCTTCTCGCCCTTCAAGTGCCAGTTGATTTTGTCTGATATCTCATATTATGGAAATCTAGCAATACCTCATGCGACTTCTTAGAGGGAAAACTCTAAGAAGTCTCAGTCATCTGTCAGTAGACTATTACATTAAACAATTAATGCCCTCTCCAGACCAGTTTATCTGTTTATTTGCGGCAACATTATTTGTGGCAAAATATCTGTTTCAATATGGCAACATGACACATCATCTACAGTATTGCTATGATGAATTCACTGACAGAGACCCCTCCCCTATCAGCCAATCACTATGGGCATAGTAAGTAGGCTTGTTTGTGGAACACAACATCATCCATAGCAAGGGGGTCAACCCCGCCCATTCTCTTAGCTTAAGACTTTTCCCGATTCCGTAGTAAAAGTTGGTCTTAGCAGCTTTGTGAATAGGTTTTAAGAGGAAACTCTTAGATAGGAACTTTTAGTGCTGTTTGGGAGTCCTCTTAGTGGTAAGATAACATGTTTTACGACCCCTGTTGTATAGTTATGTGATGGTGTTTTCATTTATGTTCAATTAAACACACACACACACTTGTATTTCTATCCTTGTGGGGAGCAGAAACCAAATGACTAGATTATAATTTAAAACACCAAACCCTTTCATTAGGCTGTCATGAAGGCATAAGCTGAAACGCGTTGCGTTTTTTAAATGATCATCTTGCCAAATACGAAAAAGGCTTTTTAACTACAAAAATCCATGAGTGCCTCAAATAGAATTCTTATACTACTCAGTATAATTTCTCCCTGCATTTTCAAATTTGATTATCTGATCTCCCTTCCAAGAGCAGAGTAGGACTTTGACTTGAATTTGGAATACCTGAAGCACTCCTGCTACAACTTCTTCAGAACTAATTTCATTGATGGACATTTGATTGCACAGGGGTACCTTGGGAGATCCCGAGGCCCATAACAGAGATGAGATGCCAGGATGATGTCACGTTCCAGGGTGATGTCACGTTCCTGGGTGATGTCACGTTCCTGGGTGATGTCACGTTCCAGGGTGATGTCACGTTCCAGGGTGATGTCAAGTTCCAGGGTGATGTCATGTTCCATTCCCCAAGGATGTGTCCATTCCCCAGGATGTGACCATTCCTGAAAGCTGAAAATGTCCCAGATCCTCCACGGCCTGTATCCTCTCCAGACTCCCAATGTGCATGTTGGGATGCTCTGGATGAATGGTGGTTCCAGCTCCCACCAACATCCACCAAGCTCCCGCCAACATCCACCAAGTCCGGCCAACATCCACCAAGCTCCCGCCAACATCCACCAAGCTCCCGCCAACATCCACCAAGCTCCCGCCAACATCCACCAAGCTCCTGCCAACATCCACCAAGCTCCCGCCAACATCCACCAAGTCCCGCCAACATCCACCAAGCTCCCGCCAACATCCACCAAGCAGCCATTGAAGGGGAGTGGGACAACATTCCACAAGCTGACTATGTGAAGGAGACGTCAAACTGTATGAGAACAACAGGTGTGACACCAGACTAGTTGTGATCCACATCCCTAGATTTTTTTCTTCATCATATCTGTGGCTAACAGATGTATTTCTGTTAGCCACAGATATGAATGGGAAAACAATTCACTTTCAGAACTACAGCAATTGGTATCCTCAGTTCCCAAACACGTACAGAGTATTGTTAAAAGAAAAGGTAATGCAACACAATGGTAAATATGCCCCTGTCCCTGCTTTTTTGAAACGTGTTGCTGGCATCAAATTCAAAGTGGGCTTATGTTTTTCAAGAAACAATGACATTTCTCAGTTTCAACACTTGATATGTTGCCTTTGTATTATTTTCTATTGAATATAGGGTTTGCAGATCATTGCATTCTGTTTTTCTCACAGCGTCCCAACGTTTTTGGAAACGAGACTGTAGTCACGTGCCTCTCAAAAACGTCAACTTGCAAATGTCAATAGGAAATCACTAATCCCAATTTTGATCAAACCAGGAAGTCAGTAAGATCGGGGAGGTCACTCTCAGTTCGCGTGAAGGTGTCCAACCTGCCTGAGGGCGAAGAGACAGGACGATGCCCCCCCCCACCCTAATCAGCATCACTCCATGGAGCTCACTGACATGTCACTGCTCGAACCTGGCATTTGGTGGACATCTTCGCATTACAAAACAGCATCTCAGACTGCTGCACCATCTGGGAGCTTATATTATTTTGTTAACTTTCTGGCAAGATGCCAAATGCATTTTAGCATCTATTTGTATATCTTAAACACCAGAAAGAATGAGATAAGAGAAGGATGAGCTGACAGTATCAAAATCTAGACCAAATATCTCAAATGAGTACAAAGATAGAAAACAAAAGTTTGCAGTTTAACTACGAACAGAGAAAGATTGTAAATGAAACCACATTGGATTTAACTATCCACTGTAAGAATTCATACAGGACAGAACAACACTGAAGAGTAGAACCTATGTCCTTTTAAAAGAAATGTAATACTGTACTCACTGCTGGAGTTAATCCGATCTCCGATCTCTGCTTCATCCTCCTTTTTTTCTTCCACTATGACAGTCACCACTTCTTCCTTTTCTTCATCACTCTCTCCTTTCACTGTGACAACCTCCCCATTAACTGAGAAGGCTTCTTCCTCTTCTTTCACTGTGACATTCATCTCCTCCTCCTCAACTTTCAATGCATATCTCCAGCATCTCTCCAGATGAGGGGTCCTCTCATCTTCTTTATCAGAGTTACTGGGTGGTAGAAGTGTATCCATGTTCTCTAGTCTAGATCTGCCTCTCCTCATAAACCCAGGTACTGGAGAGTTCAGTCCTGAGGGACACATGACATGAGTGAACACAGTAGAAACAGCACTATACAACACAATGGCAGGGAGAGACTCCTCAGAATGACAACTTAATAGTGATACATCTAAAATGACATGACATGAGTGAACACAGTAGCAACAACACTATACATCACAGAGGCAGGGAGAGACTCCTCAGAATGACAACTAAATAGTGATACATCTAAAATGACATGACATGAGTGAACACAGTAGCAACAACATTATACATCACAGAGGCACGGAGAGACTCCTATTCGACTACACTGAAACACAAGTAGTTAATAGTGACTTACTACATGAATCTATTAACTACTAAAATCTCCATATTTCTCTGTTTCCATGAAGCACACTTACCTTTAGCCAACAAAGCCAGGTGGCTCCTCTTCATGTTTCTGTACCTCACTTTCTTAAGTTTCACCTGGCATGTAGGTTAACTAGGTTAACTTTAAATCCTTGCCGTCATCCTATGGCAGCGCACAAGGAGAGACTCAGAGCAATCCCCCGAACACATCAGGGGTGCATTTAGATTGCCAATTTTTATTTTATTTTAACAAACAGAACCAAACAACACAGACATAATGATATGACATAATGGTGACTACTACTAGGGCTTTACAATGGAGATGTTATATTTTTCCATGGATCCAGGTAAATTCTTTACTAATTTGAACTAATAAAATCTTTCGTAAGCCAAATTAGCCTGACTGGAGGCTCCGTCCACATACTCTCACAAGAGGAGAGAGTAAATCCCAGAGTAAATCCAGAGTAAATCCCAGAGTAAATCCAGAGTAAATCCCGATCAGCCATAACATTATGACCACTGACAGGTGAAGTGAATAACACTGATAATCTCGGATCATGCACCCTGCCACAAAGCAAATGGTTCAGGAATGGTTTGAGAAACACAACAACGAGTTCAAGGTGTTGACTTGGCCTCCAAATTCCCCAGATCTCAATCCAATCGAGCATCTGTGGGATGTGCTGAACAAACAGGTCCAATCCATGGAGGCCCCACCACGCAACTTATAGGACTTAAAGGATCTGCTGCTAACGTCTTGATGCCAGATACCACAGCACACCTTCAGAGGTGTAGTGGAGTCCATGCCTCGAAGGGTCAAGGCTGTTTTGGCGGCAAAAGGGGGACCTACACAATATTAGGCAGGTGGTCATAATGTTATGCCTGATCTGTGTATTTTATCATAGTAATGTACATGATCTATTAGTTTAAAAAAGCTTTTAAGAAAAAAAGCAAAACTGAAAATTTAAAAAAAAAAAGCAAAACTAAAATTTGGGGAAATCAACGCAGGACATTGATGGTTTATTTAACATCATTACATTAATGAATCGGTGCATACACTGGTTAACTACACTGAACAAAAATATTAACACGTTAAGTCTAGTTTCATGTGCTAAAAAACTCCCCTATCTGTCCAATACGTACATTAGATTAGAGCCTCATTTATTTATTTTAAATTACCGATTTCCTTGTACGAAACTCATTAAAATGTTAGAAATTGCATGTTGTGTTTACATTTTTGTTCAGTATAGCTACAGTTTAAGGTAGCGAACGAGATTCGCTAGAAAGCTAACCGGCTAAGATAGAAACCGTAAATTAATATTTGCTCAAGACTGCTAGCACTGGCAAATGGGTTTGTTGGCGGGTACATCAGTATACCAATGTGCTATGAAACAAATATAATGTTAACATAATAACGATACTGTGTTTTTTAGACAAGTATTGTAATGAACACACCTTAAAACCGTTATTTGGAAAGCTACCCAGCGTACCACCTCCTCTTAAATAGCGTCTTGTGAGGAACATAAAAAAACAGTTCCGCGTCACGAGAATTAGGAACATTTCAAAATAAGAGGCCAACGTATTCCTTCAAAACTGACATAAATTGAATGTATTATTTGTTTAAAAAAAATTACCTCTCACAAACATTGACAACAATTAATATTTGATCATATTTAATAGTAATAATAATTTCAATAAAAAGTGACCTTTCCAAGGTCAAAATTCAGACAATGCGAATGACTGAATATGGAATACATATTGCTTCATAGCTCAAGAACTTTTGAATGTGCCACAGAGAAAGCAATGTAAGAAATGTTCAGGAGAGTGTGTAGAGCAAGACAAACCTGCCTAATCATGGGGAATGGCATGCTACATCGAGCAACACAATATTTTCCACACCCTCTTTAGCCCCCAATGCAAAACAATATTGACTGTACATGCACATATTGCCCTATACAGAAAGAACTATTCCATAGGCTGCAGTGAATATATTGTAGGAAATGTTCAGGAGACTGTACAGTGTGATTATATGCTACAAAATTAAGGCGCACTATGTATTTGCAATTGTTGCTGGCATTTTACTCCGCCCATAACATTGGCCACAATATAAATCAATGGATTGCAAATACACAGTGCCCCTTTTTTTGCATATAGTCAGTCTATCCACTCTCCTGAACATTTCCTACAATACATTCACTGCGGCGTATAGAATATTTTTTTCTGTATGAGTCAATATGTATTTCAAATCCATTGAGTTACATTGTGGCCAATGATATGGGCGAAGTAAAATGCCAGCAACAATTGCAAATACACAGCCTCCCGAACTTTTCCTACAATACATTCACTGCGGCGTATAGAACAGTTTTTTTTCTGTTTAGGGCAATATGTACATGCACAGTCTATTATAGTGTTTTGCATACCCACTTTTTATTGAAATTACTCTTAAATATGATAAAATACGAATAGCTGTCAATGTTTTGAGAGATACATTTTCTTAAACAATGAATAAATCGAATATATATCAGTTATGAATTCGTTGGCCTCCTTTATAAAGATTTGTTTCTAAAATTCGTGAACCGGAAGTGTTTTTTTGTTATGTTGTTCACAAGACAATGATGAAGCTAATCAGTACATACGAAGGGCAAGTCGTTTAAAATACCTGACTAAAAAGCACATTTAAAAATATATATATTATATATAAGGGTTAGCCAACGTTATATTTTTCCTAGTTAAACTATATAAATCCCTATACAAAAAATTGATACATTAATTCAAGGTTATACATTTGTTTAATAATTAGGCGCAGTGTTTTGTATATGACCAAAAATAGTAGGCTACAACAGCTAACTACTTGTGCTGATCTGTGTTTTCTGTTGAATTATTTAGTTGAACCTGCATGTAATAATTTCGTTGTGCGGTTGGCCTGGACGCAAATCACCATTATAAAACGTAATTGACTTAAACACGAAAAAGCCCGCTGTAGACCGATGACGGCAAACAAGGATTATGCATTACCTTCTGACGAGGTGAGTGGAAACATTCTTCAACACTGTGTTCCGAAATTACAAAATTGTTGTCATAAAATTTATTCAAAGGCCCGCCGAAATGTCACTCCCGCCGAGCAAGTAGGATTTAACTCCCGCCGAACAAGTGGGGTCTGTTTTTCAAACCAAGCATTGACTAAGCATGGAAATTCGTCCATAAATGTACACCGATCAGCCATAACATTGTGTTGAGAAAACATTTTTCATTTCAGAAAACCATGTCACCCTCTCTTTTTATTGTAAATGAATAGCCTGGGGCTCTTCAGTGACATTTTCTGAAGTTTATACTAAAAAAATAGCTCGAGTATTCTTCAATATTTCTTGAGAAATGTATGGTTGTATAAACAAGCCAGAAGACTATAATAACTGATTAAAAGTTTACTATTGAAAGGATCTTTCATGTTTTTGTTTGTTTACATTGAAGTGGAACTGACAGCATTTTAACAACACCTAATCTTGCCAAAATATGTTGAAAAACAGCATTGGGAATAGCCTCTGGTTATGCTAATTCTCAAAGATGGAGTGAACCGCCAGTCTAGTGAGAAAGTGGGGTACAGAAACATGAAGAGGAACCAGCTGGGAATGTTGGCTAAAGGAACGTGTCCGTCATGAAGACGGAGAAATATATGGACATTTTAAATGTATCACTATGTAATGTCTTTTTAAATCTTGCTCTGTAATAGTCTCTCTGTTTCTGTGTTTGTAGAGCTTTTTCTAATTTGTGCACTGATGTCGTGTGTCCCTCAGATCTGAACTCACCAGTGACCCCTAGTTTGGAGAGATGCAGTGAAAAAAGAAGGAGGAGATGACTGTCAAAATGAAGGAAGAGGAAAAAGATTTTGCAGTGAAAGAGAAGGCAGTCATCAAAATATTGGAAAAAGATATTACAGTGAAAAAAGAAGAGCATGATCTTTTTGCAGTGAAAGAAAATAACTCTGTCTCAGTGAAATGAGAGAAAGCTTATTGATCAAAAGATAAGGATGTTTTAGTGAAGGAGGAAGAAATGTCTGGAGTGAAAGTGGAAAGCGATAAAGAAAAGGAAAGGGAGGTGATTGTGACACTGAAAAAGGAAATGGAAGACAATGTTCTAGTTGGGAAATGTTTTGTCAAACAATTTTTATATTGGACAAGTTCTGGTAGGTCCCTCTATTTGTTCTGTTTCATTCTGTTTTGTGAAACATTTCAATCCTTTCACCCCAGTATTAACATCTCATCCTTCACATCTCATCCTTCTCTCACCCCAGTATTCACATCTCATCCTTCTTTCACCCCAGTATTCACATCTCATCCTTCTCTCGCCCCAGTATTGACAGTAATAAGGACACACAAAAGTTTTCTAAAAATATAAAACATTAGGTGTCTAAAGGTTCCAGAATTCCTCGTTCACATGTTACATTGAACCATTTGTCTATGTTGGGGGGCAGAAATATTACCCCGGGAGGAACAAACGGAAAGTAAATACCCATAATCATCTGATTAACCGCAGCCATCTGTCCTTCTCATTAACACAACCACAATTTCTCAAGTTTTGTTTCCTGAGCTAATTCCATAGAACTGAATGAACCGACCTTTCATTTTCGTTTTTTGGTTTCATTTTTCATTTTTAAGGTTTTCTCTTAATTGTCCTCTTTCCCACCTGTCTTTTTTTCAGATGTGAAAGATGCATCTTTTCAGCCATTCTCCTTTACCTCTCAGATCTACCTGCACAATCACATGAAGATGACTCACCATGAAGAGGTTATCAGACTTTCAAGAAATGGAGAGATCCGAGCAAAACGTTTCACATCCTCCAGCAGCTCAAAACACAATCAAACCTCCTCAGGTTTCTCCAACGCACCTTCCACCCTGAAACAGAGAGAGACAAACAACACAAGACCGCACCACTGCTCCAGTGTGGGAAGAGTTTCAGTAGAATAGGCCATCTCATATCACACCAACGCATTCACACAGGAGAGAAGCCATTCCACTGCTCCCAGTGTGGGAAGAGTTTCAGGGAGTCATCAACCTTAAAGAAGTACCTGCACATTCACAAGTTCAGAAGTTTCAATGACAAGGATGATCTTCATACAGAAAAGAAGGCGTCCTACTGCTCCCAGTGTGTAAAGAGTTTTAGTCAAAAGAGTAGTCTCAGAAAACATGAACACATTCATACAGGGGAGAAACCGTTCCACTGTTGCCAATGTGGAAAGAGTTTCATGTGGTTACACAGCTTAAAGAACCAACTGTGCATTCACACAGGAGAGAAGCCATACAACTGCTCCCATTGTGGGAAGAGTTTCAGTAGGGAGGTTGGTGTCCAAAGACACCAACGCATTCACATGGAAAAAGTCATTCCACTGCTCCCGTTGTGGGAAGAACTTTGCTCAAAAGAGTTGTCTCAGAAAACACCAACACATTCACACAGGGGAGAAGCCATTCCACTGCTCCCAGTGTAAGAAGTGTTTCCATCAAGAGAGTAGTCTCCGTATATACCAAGGCATTCACACACGTGAAAAGCTGTACCACTGCTGCGAGTGTGGGAAGAGTTTCATTAGGTTCCACAGCTTAAAGAACCACCTGAGCATTCACACAGGAGAGAAGCCCTACCAAAGTTCCCAGTGTGGTAATAGTTTCAGGGAGGCATCAACTTTAAAGAAACACCAGCGCATTCACACAGGAGAGAAGCCTTACCACTGTTCCCAGTGTGGGAAGACATTCAATAAAGCGAGTAATCTCAGAAGACACCGACGTATTCACATAAGGATGAAGGCCTACCATAGTTCCTAGTGTGGGAAGAATTTCAGGGAGTCATCAAACTTAAAGTAACACCTGTACATTCACACAGGACAGAATCTGTACCACTGCTCCTAGTGTAGAAAGAGTTTCAATAAAGGTAATCTCAGAAAACACAAGCACATTCCAAGCAGTTGCTAAGCTAACTCACAAAATCCTTTAAGGAACAAATATGACCCACAAAGCACCACCTGGCTTATTAACAACAAACGGGTAATGAAACCATGTGTGTTGATAGGATTTCTGTGATGTTTCACATTTCCCAAAAGTATCTATGTTTGAAAGCACGTAAAAAAGTGTATATATATTAATCTGACTGCACAGTGTGTACTTTGAGGAAACGTTAAAAGAATATTAACGTGAGAGATGGATGTGTTTGAGACAAGCATGCATTTGTTCTAAAATAGCATGTCAATACATCTACAGAACTGGTTGTTTGATATGTTTTAAGTTGTTTTGAAAGCATTATGAAATCTGATTGTATATTATCCCCCATTTCCAGTCCCAAGAATATATAGTTATGATGTACTATTACTATTATTACTATTACTATTATGATGTACAGACTGAGTACTCAGAAGTTAAGTCATTATCAAAGGCTGCTTAATGTTTGCTAGTTTTATATCTCTGCTTAGTTCAGAACAGTCTACATAGCATCAGTGCAGCCTATGAGTTGACTTGCGCTTTAATACTACTTTCAATGAATGGGTGATGTTGATGATCCAAACAGATGTTCCAAATTTTAACTGCTTCCGCTGAAATTGAAACTTTAAACCCCTGTTACTTTTCAATGAATGGTAGAGAAGTAGGGCAGGGGACAGGTTGGCTAGCATGGCATGGGAAGCAAAGAAATTGTTTAGTACAGTGCTGGCAAGATGCGCTTACAATTTCAAATAATAAAATAAAATGCTGCTGAAATTCAAGTTAAATTAAAATTACTTACCTGACAGTGTCATTACTCCTGCTAGACAATGCAATTTTAAAACAAAGGCTATATAATTACAGCGATTTATAAACATAGACCATGCCAGTGGGGAGTGTGGTAAAGGTCACCTGTCTCCTTGGTAACATCACACCGGTCAGGGAATCTGGAGGGCATTGTTGATTCCGTTCACCAGATCCGGGAAAAGGAACACCAGAAACAGAGAAATTATCATCAACTTTAATGTACTGAGACATGTTTTGCAGAATCACAAAATGTTCAGTTTGAAAGGGTCTTTAGGCGGGACGCTAACCTTGAACACAAAAAAACAAAAAAAATGCTGGACTGTTTGGGAGGGGCCATTTATGATTCCACATCTAATTCCCAGAGATAGCAAGAGCTGAAATCAGTTGGGCAAAGGCACCCGTCACACATTGCAGAACTGGAATGGTTTGCATATGAAACATTAATAAACTAAAAGGTTCTTGATTTTGCGCTTATTTCGGATGAATTGGAAAAAAATATGTTATTTATTACTTTCTAGTGCAACGATGTGAATAACTGTTTTGCTATTATAGACCTAGACTTGAAAGCGGCTTGTGAGTCAAAGCTTAAAATAGAGGATTTAGATTACCATTACTTGTGCAGTACTATGTGTTGGTATTGCTGGCTGTACAATGCTGGCCTCAATCCTCCGTAAAAAAAAATGTAAGCACTCCAGGTTCCAATTTAGGTGATTTAATGGTTTTCAATGTGTACACAAGATTTGCCATTAAGAATGACTGTGTGTGGTCTGAAATAAAGGAATAAATGAATCTAATGTTATTACAGTCAGGCTAATGTTCAGATTTTACCATTCATGTACATCTATTGGAATGGCATTACAGCACTTGCATAAACAACTATAGAGTTTACAGAAAAAGGAGACCTGTATATGACACAATTTCCCCCCCACATAATTAACTATTACAACGGATGTGTAATAACGGAATATAACAACGATAACAATTGTAATTATATATTCTTTAGACTGAGCTGACGGTAGCCTAAACACTTACTACGCGGACCAACCAGTGCATACCTAGCACGGTAATTGTGCATTTGTCTCGTGACGTGAAGCTAGCAACTCAAACGTTCTAAAAGTAATTCACTTAACTTTAGTAAACATTAATAATGCTTAACCGAAGCAAATCACTTTTCTTTACGCACGCTGGTTCTGTGTATAGTTTACTAACTAAATAATGTAAGTGAACATCAACCGAGTCACTTGTAATGACAATAGTACTGCGTTATCTAAATGATATGCGCATATCGTAAAGTGAAGACGTGACACCTATTCCGCAGAAGCAGGGGATTTTTCACTATGTTATTAATGTCACAGTATTTCAGTAAATTGTAACAGCTGTTACCACCTCAAGATTGTGGTAACATACTGCTTTTCTCAAGAAGTGGTAACAGTCTGCATTGTGCTTTAATAATTTTGTATTTATAATTTTGTTTGTAATTCATTTTCGTAACCCATTACATTTAGGACTGTGTTGGAAATATGATGGCAACCGGCGTTTTCTGTTTTGTACGTTATTTCGTATTTGTTGAATATACTATAGCCACAAAATCTGAAACAGGTAAAGATGTACAGTAACAAGGGGAATAAGTATTTATTTGTTTATTGTTACAGTCGAGCAAAATTCACTTTGATATGTGATCAAATCACACTATGCAATCTGTGCACATAGAAGCATGTTGATATTTGACACACAATAACATTAACGGCCTATTTCCCTGTAATCAACACATTTTTACCTTTTCCCCACAAACCTTCATAAGTCCTAAAACTCCATATGATATGAACGATCCATTGTTAACATGGTGTTCTAACAACTCTGTATCTTAACAATGGCCAAGTCTTGGCGTCGTAGTTCTCATGAACCCTGGCAGCTGCTCTGCCTCTGTCGGCACTAAAGGGACCTCTTCTTTTTCCGTCCTGACATCCTACTGACTCTCCAGTTGTCTGTACATTTTCCTCAGTTTATTCAGCTCAGAGGTCAATTTTAAGTTTTTCTCTCTAAGGGATTTGATGTTCTCCCTTCTCTTGGTCAGGGCCTCATCCCTCTCCTGCACCTGTTTCCGCAGCCTGAGAATCGTCGCTCGGCAGGAATAACCCTCGCAGCCAACGTCCCCCCTTCCTTCTGCCGCGGAAGGCAACAGCAAGTCTGCCAAGCCATCCTCACTCGCACACGCCGTCTCCAGGATGTCCAAGCGGGTCGCCAGTGGGACGGCAGGGTTCGACGCCCTCAACGCCGCCAGCCGCTCCATCGTCACCCGTCTCTTCACTCCGTCCAAAGCCCGTCTCCTCTGCGCTCTGCTGAGCTCCGTGTGGGAGGCCATGTGCCGGTCCAGCCGGTGGACCTGGGCGGCACATCCCAGCACCGGACATGGCTCCTGCCGGACGTTGATACGGCCTGACTGCCAGTTACACAGGAGCAACCTCTCCACCGTGTTCCTCACGCTGTGCGCCACCCTGAGGTGTTGACTGAAGGCGACCACCACTTTTGGGCAGAGTGGGCACAAACGCATAGCCGAGCAGCGCCTTGCAGAGCGTACCGAAGCCTCCTGTAATGACATGAAACAGAATGTCAATAGCATCTCAGTTGTAATTTCCACCTCCAGAAACAAAGCCCAATAACAAAGTGCCTCCCAGAATTATTGGCACCCTGGGTAAATTATTTGTCAGCTTGATCGTACACTCAAAAAAATCATAACGTTCCAGCATTTAATTCAGCCGGGAAAAAAACATCAAGAAACAATTACTTCATTCAAAAACATGCATGCTGCAATTATTGGCACAATTTATTTAGTAATTCTTTATATAGTAATTCTTTATATAGTAATTCTTTAGTAATTCTATCACCCTGCCTTGATGGATGACTAAGGGAGGGGAGCCTGTGTGTTAACTCATATTTATAATCCAGTGAAAAGGGATGTCATGGATGACCATATACAGGAATTACCAAAGATAGATGAACTTTAAAATGTAAACGTCGGAGTATACAAGAATTCGATTTTGTTTTCTAGGGGTACCAAATAATCTGGCACGCATGTTTTTCAAATTATATTCTGTTTTGTATATTTGATTTGTATATCAGATTTTATTTTTCACTTTGACATAATGGACTTTTTAGTGTTGATTAGTGGCAAAAACCCCGGATTAAATTCATTTTTATTTCACGCTGTAACAATAAAATGTGGAAAAGTCCAAGGGGGTAAATACCTTTGAGAGCCACTGTAATTATAAAGGAAATTGTTTAGCAAAATAGCTCAGTTGGAGGAGCTTGGTGCGTGCAACACCGGGTTTGTGGGTTTCAATCCCATGAGGGCTCAGAATGGAGGAAAAAAAAGATATGCACTCACTAAGTCCAACTGGAGGAGAGCATTTTATAAATTACTTAAATAGGCTATTGGTGGCTGAGGTGGGTATGATAAATAAATGGTTAAATAAAATGTTACACTGACCCACTGAATTTATAATTCTTTCTCAACGTGTAATGATGAAGGGTAGTAAAGACACCCCATCTCTCTCTCTGCTGTTCTACATAACACGTACCTGTACTGCAGCTGTGGCAGATCTGTCAAGTTGAGGGGCTCCCCGAGACCCTGTTTGTTTAAAAACAAAATTAGGATTTGTAATTACAAAAATACATATAAATTTGCTGTCAAAAGTCAACATTGTTTGGGAGATCTACTACAAGCACAAAAAGATTGAAAAAAAGACCTCATGTAAAAATGGTTGACCACTCTAGCTTGAACAATTCCAATTCAATTCCAAAGAAGACCTTCAGCAGAATGCCCCTTTGAAATGAACACATGCCTGTGTACCAGTATTTACGACAGTACTCACTGCTACAATTAATCAGATCTCCAATGTCCTCTTCCTCTTTCATTGTAACAGTCATCACCCCTTTGTTTTTTCTCCCCTCACTCTCCCCTTTTACCCCTAAAACACTTTCTTCCATCACTGGAACATCCTCCTGCTTGTTCTCCCTCTTTCTTTTCACTGAGATGGGTGTCTCCTCCTCTTTCACTGCAAAAGCTGTGTTGTCTTTGACTTTCAAAATAACATCCTCTTCTCCAATAACTAAGCTATCTTCCTCTTCTTTCACTGTGATATCCATCTCTTCTTTCACTCCAATAAGGCTCTCTTCTTTTTCCTCTTCTTCCTTCCCTTTTAATCTTGTGATAAGTTTGACTTCTTTCATTCCAAAGACCTCAATTTCTTCTTCTTTCACCGTGACAGCCATCACCTCCTCCTCTCCTTTCACTGCATCTCTCCAGCATCTGTCCAGACGAGGGGTCCAGTCATCTTTCTCCTCTAAGTCCCTAGGTGATAGAAGTGGATCCATGTTCTCTAGTCTAGGTCCGGCTCTCCTCATAAACCCAGGTACTGGAGAGTTCAGCCCTGAGGGACACATGACATGAGTGAACACAGTAGAAACAGCACTATACAACACAATGGCAGCGAGAGACTCCTCAGAATGACAACATAGAAAAACAACTTAATAGTGATACATCTAAAATCTCCATATGATCTATTTCTCCATTTGGGAAACTTACCTTGACCCAGCATGGCCAAGTTCCTCTTCATGTTTCTGTACCTCACAATGACATTTCACTTGACGGGTGAAATGTCAGTGTTTTGGTTCACTTCGTCTCATTGAAAATGAAGCACAAAGCAGTCAAAAGACAACGTTGGCTAACTTACACATCGAAGTTGCTAGATTTGTCGAACAGTTTTTAGTCGAGTAGCTATATTATACTAATTATTAATAATTAGAGTTATAATACACTCGTAATGCTAAAATAACAACAATGTCTAATCCAGGTACTTCAAATAAGACTTGCCTTTATAAACCTTTGTCTGGAAAGCACATCAATAACATCAGCGTCTTGTGAGCAACGTTAAAGAAACACTTCCGGGTCACAAAAGTTAGGAAATTTTCAAAATAAAAGAGACCAACGTATTACTTAAAACATAAACTGAGTTTATTCATTGTTTACTAAAAACATAACTTAAATTGAGTTTATTAATTGTTTAAGAAAATGTACCTCTCAAGACTTTGACAACAATTAATATTTCCTCCATTTAAGAGTAGTTTCAATAAAAAGTGGGTATTAAAACACGTTCCAAGGGCAAAATTCAGACAATGCCAATGACTGAATATAGAATACATATTGCCTCATAGCTCATAAACTATTGAATATTCCACAGAGAAAGCAATGTAGGAAATGTTCAGGAGAGGGTGTAGAGTGAGTCAAACCTGTCTAATCATGGGGAATGGTGTGCTACATCTAGCAACACAATATTTTCCACACCCTCTTTTTCCACAATGTAACTCAATGGATATGAAATACATATGGACTCATACAGAAAAAACGGGTCTATACGCTGCAGTGAATGTATTGTAGGAAATGTTCAGGAGAGTGGATAGAGTAATTATATGCAAAAAAAATCAAGGGGAACTGTGTATTTGCAATTGTTGCTGGCATTTTACTCCTCCCATACCATTGGCCACAATGTAACTCAATGGATATGAAATACATATTGCCCTGTACAGAAAAAACTATTCTATACGCCGCAGTGAATGTATTGTAGGAAATGTTCATATGGCTTTCAAGCAACGTTAAAAAAGAGTACTTCCTGGTCGCCTAATTTCAAAACAAAAGTCCACGACACAATGTAGAAGGGTGTCAAACTAATAATGATTTTTGAAAAATATTTACAGTAATTTACATTTGTTAGTTTTTAAGTAACATTTGCATAAAATGTGTTTTTTAAAACAATTCTTAGGTCAAATACACACAGCCAATGTAAATCACTGTGTATGGGATACATATTACCTAATGGTGGAAAAACCTTTCTAGGAGCCACAGTGAAGGTATCAAAGAAAACATTTAGAAGAGTTACAGCAATTACATAAAAACACAGAAGGTTCCCTATACATTTCCCATTATGGGGTTGAGGGCAAATACATCTTCATTTTAATGTAGCCAAATGGGTGAGACTTCAACTTCATCTTTCCATGAGGATAGACATGACTCCAACCGGTTCAGCCAATGGAGTTGAAAGTCATTTTACCCACTTGACTACATTATGTTGAAGAATTACATCTTCACAGATGGATCTAAGAACCCCAATTCAGGAAGGACGGGGGCAGCATTTTGTGTGCCTGAATTTAAGGTGGCAGTGAAAAAGAGAACTTCAGATAATTTGTCAGTCTATACAGTGGAGTTGCAGGCTATTCCGTTGGCCCTAGAATGGGTGGCGGATGTGAGGCCAGACAGAGAGGTTATTTGCTCTGACTCGTACGCCGCGCTGCTTAGTCTAGAATCATTTTTGTCTTGAAGAAAGCAATATACTGCTCTGGAAAAATATAAGAGACCATTTTTCTTAAATCAGCATCTCTACATGTATGGCAGCCATTCCATTCCAGTGTCTGTTAAATTCCAACACAGACACACCTCATTTCACTTAATGGGGTACTGATTAGGTGATTACCTGAACCAAATCTAATTTAACAAGGAAAAGTATAAAAACCACTGCTGTGGTCATCACTATCCTCTTGCGATAGGACCAGCTGGATGGCAAAAACGGTGCAAGTAGTACCTCAAAGGTAATTTGAATAAAAAATAACTATTCAGCATGACAAAAGAGTTAAAAAGAAAAGCTTTGAATGAGGAAAAGAAGGGCTCAATTCTGGCTTTACTGGCAGAGGGATACAGTGAGCGTCAGGTTGCTTCTATCCTGAAAAAGGATGGCGGTTCATAAGAACAAGGTCAAGCAGCAGACATTGGGGACAACAAAGCTACAGACTGGCAGAGGGCAAAAACGACTGTCCACTGACCGAGATGACGTCAACTCATTCGATTGTCACTCAACAATCGTAGGATGACATAAAGTGACCTACAAAAAGAATGGCAAACAGCAGCTGGGGTGAAGTGCACGGCGAGGACGGTTCGAAACAGGCTCCTAGGGGCAGGGCTGAAGTCGTGCAAAACTAGAAAAAAGCCCTTCATCAATGAGAAGCAAAGAGTCAGGCTGAAGTTTGCAAAAGACCATAAGGATTGGACCGTAGAGGAATGGAGTAAGGTCATCTTCTCTGACGAGTCAAATTTTCAGCTTTGCTCAACACCTGGTCGTCTAATGGTAAGACGGAGACCTGGAGAGGCCTACAAGCCACAGTGTCTCGCACCCACTGTGAAATTTGGTGGAGGATCAGTGATGATCTGGGGATGCTTCAGCAAGGCTAGAATCGGGCAGATTTATCTTTGTAAAGGACGCATGAATCAAGTAAAGTACAAGGTTATCATGGAAGAACACCTGGTTCCGTCTGCTTTGACAATGTTCCCCAACTCTGAGAATTAGTTTTTCCAGTAGGACAATGCTCCATGCCACAAAGCCAGGTCAAACAAGGTGTGGATGGAGGACCACCAGATCAAGACCCTGTCATGGCCAGCCCAATCTCCAGACCTGAACCCCATTGAAACCCTCTGGAATTTTATCAAGAGGAAGATGGATGGTCACAAGGCATCAAACAAAGCCGAGCAACTTGAATTTTTGTGCCAGGAGTGGCATAAAGTCAGTAAGTAAAAATCAGGGTTATTCCACCAAATATTGATTTCTGAATTCTTAAGTTAAGTTTCCAGAGCTGTATATTAATTGAGGTTTTACAGTAACATTATAGGATACAACAGATGTGTTAAAAAGTTTTTTTTAACACATTACTCCAGTACTAGCCCTAACTGTCTGCCAGCTGATTTTAAGGTTTTATTGTTAACCTGTAAAGCGATACATGAACTTCTTCCTACTTACCTTGATGAAATGATCCAGCCATACATACCTACACGTAACTTAAGATCGCAAGATGCAGGCCTTCTAATTGTGCCTATGATATGTAAACAAACACCCGGAGGCAGGGCTTTCACCCATAGAGCTCCACTACTGTGGAATGTTATGGTAATTCCACAGATAGGAACACTTAATGGAATTAAGTACAGAGACAAAATTCTCTTGGCATAATTAGCAGTGCATTTGCACTGGTTATACTGTTGATCGTGCTGGTGAGGAAGAGATAGCCAAGGTCACAAGACCTTTTCTGAAAAATACTGTTGATTTATAAGGGACACGAAATGTAATCCATAAAGGTGCCAAATATTTCCAGCCTACGATCTTCTGTTGGGGTTGGTCAGAGGGTTCAGCCGTGTTCATTTACTCTCAGGGTTGGTTGTTCAATTCCCACTGTAGCGTTCATTGATTTTTTTGGAGAAACCCTTTCCATGAATATGTGAGCAAAGTCCTTCCCACTGTTTGACAGAAAAAAATGTATTTCATTTTTTTTTACAATCTACTCTGAAATGAGGTTAACATGTTGAAAGTGTTGGTGAGGAAGTGACAGGACACATCTCAAAACATTATCTGAAAAAAACACTGTTGATTGACAGGGACACGAAATATGGCGGGCAGCGCCTGCCATATTTTGTGTCCCCTATGTAATCCATAAAGGCGCCAAATATTATGCCCTGCTCTATTTGTGCTTGGGTAGCTCAGGGGTTTAAGCTGTCTGCATTTATTCCCAGGGGTTGTTGGTTTGATTCCCACTGGAGCGTCTCTTAGTTTATTGTTTTTTTGGAGAATCCCTTTCCATGAATATGTGAGCAAAGTCCATCCCTCTGTTTGACAGAAAAACTGACTTTCACTTTTTTTATTGCAATCTACTCTGAAATGAGGTTAACCTGTTGAAAGTGTTGGCGAGGAAGTGACAGGACACATCTCAAGACATTATCTGAAAAAAACACTGTTGATTGACAGGGACACGAAATATGGCGGGCAGCGCCTGCCGTATTTTGTGTCCCCTATGTAATCCATAAAGGCGCCAAATATTGTGTTTGGCTGTATTTGTGCTTGGGTAGCTCAGGGGTTTAAGCTGTGAGCCTTTGCTCCCAGGGATTGTTGGTTCGATTCCCACAGGAGCGTCTCATAGTTTATTGTTTTTTTGGAGAATCCCTTTCCATGAATATGTGAGCAAAGACCATCCCTCTGTTTGACAGAAAAACTGACTTTCACTTTTTTTTATTGCAATCTACTCTGAAATGAGGTTAACCTGTTGAAAGTGTTGGTGAGGAAGTGACAGGACACATCTCAAGACATTAT
>JACXGI010008718.1:0-32663 GCA_016801175.1 Esox masquinongy
ATCAATTCAGTTCAAAAGACTTAATTGGGAAACAAATGTTCACATTGCCAAAGCAGGTACAAAAACAACACACAATATATAATTAACAGATCAAAGTCTAACAAATAGCATTAAAACAGAATATCTGTGGAATGTGTACATTTTTAATGTGTTATTATCTATTATGTGTCAGAGCACAACTGTATATACATGTAAATAACAGAAATAAATGAACTGTACAGTATAATGTATTTATTAAGCCTTGGTGCCCCACTGGATGTCCTTTTATTATTTCACCTAATAGATTTGGGATCTTAATATTGGATTTATATTGTCAATATTGGATTTATTTTTTTATTTTACTTTATTGGTCTGTGTGATTTAAGGGAAGAAATTGTGTCTTATGTCATCATATATTTGACAGGATGTCAGGAAGTAGAGTTTGGTTTCAACCTGGTTTTCTGGGCATTGGACTCAGAAAAGACACAGAAAAGACAGGGAAAAGGGTAATGCTTGGAGACGTGGCCGAGGCCTTTTATTTCTAACCAAAACCAAGTAGTCAGTCTACAGGCTACAGAATAGAAAAACATACAAAGTGGCTACTGTTGACACTTCTTTCTTACACATTCCCTCTTTCCTTCTCTCTTGTCTTTCAGAGGCTCCTCAGAGGCTCAGTCATTAGTTTCTGCTGTGCTTCCGTCTGTCAGACATACAAACACACAAAGGTTCTCACAGTCAGTTAAGGATCTCACCTTCCAGGTTCTCCTGGTCTCCTTTTATGGTGCTTGAATTAGTCCTGACAAGAGGCAGCTTTGTGGTGGCGGGGCAGACTACACCAAATGTCTCTAGGACCTTCAAGTGACTGTTGTTGTGTTGCTTGGTCTCCCAGTCCATGGTGCTGACCCTCAGGGGCCAGGTGTGTCCTGTCCATGGTGCTGATCCTTAGGGGCCAGGTGTGTCCTGTCCATGGTGTTGACCCTCAGGGGCCAGGTGTGTCCTGTCCATGGTGTTGACTCTCAAGGGGTCTGCCTATAGTGGCCCATCTCCATAGCAACGTCATACTATGTGAGTCTGTACATAGTCAATGTTTCTTAATTTTCAGTCGGTATCTGTGGTCAGGTATTCTGCCATTCTGTTGGCCCTATTTAAAAACGTCTCTCCTGAAAAGTAGTAACGACATACGGCCCCGTTCACAAATTCTGTCACAATTGTCAAAGACACCAAAACAGGACATATTGCCGGTGTACATTGGCTTTGTGCAGGAGCTGCGGGTCGTATTGGGTGAACCTGACTACCTTCACTACTGGTCTGGCTAACCTCATCACTGCTTCTGCTCATGACTTTGGGGAGGCCGCCAAGGTGGGACAGACTTTTGTGGCAGGAGCCACACCCTGAATTGAGCATGATGGCCGCCAAGATGGCCGCCAAGATGCACCCCACCTGTTGTTGTACCACAGACAGCCAGGTTCTGAAAAGCTTTCACTAATCAGCCCTGGCTGCTTGCCTGGCAAACAACCAAACATTTACTTGTGTATTTGGAGACGATGCCTGACAGACATAATAAACCACTGAGATGCTTAGGGTGTTGGATATCCTGATCTGAGGAGTGGGGTTTCAGGACAGGTCTCTGGAAAACTTCATTGCCTCATTGACCCTCACACACTGACATATCTGGCTCAGCAGGTCTGGCTTGTTTGACCCAGACTGCATGCCCATCAAAAATCTCAGAGGGCAAGAGAGAACCCAGGCAATGCATCAACCCAGTCTCCATTGGAACGTCCCAGACAGGCCACATTACATCCCTGTTCCTGACCAGCAGGTGACCCAGTGTTTAAATACAGGCTGCAGCAGTGGACATGAATATCAAGGGCCTCTGACATGTCCTTTGTCAGCTGCCCACCTCTCCTTTTGGCTCCAGTGCACAACCAGTTCAGTTCAGACACCCATCTTCCACAGTCTACTGTCCACAGTGGTAAGGGACAAATCCTGTTCAGCCACCACAGCTGCAGAGATCACCTAACTGCTAAAAACATAGCAAAAACACTTGTGCCCCCCAAAGAAGCGGGGCAGAGGTTTTATTCAAGTTTCTTCCTTGTCCCCAAGAAAAAAGGCGTGTTCAATGCAATCCTGAATCGGGAGAACTTCAGTCACTTCCTAAAGCCTCTGCCCTTCGAATGTTCAACCTCACAAGTCTCTTTTCCTTTCTATGAGCAGAAATTGTTTCAAGGCTGTGGACCTTTGCGATGCATACTTCCTCATCAAGATAATGTGAGGTTTCTCAGTTTTGCTTTATAAGCCCAAGCGTTTGATTATAAAAGTCCTGCCTTTTGCTCTTGCTCCTCAAACCTTTACAGAGAGCATGGAATTTGCAGTGAGCTCCCTATGCTGTCACAGAATTCAGGTGGCAAACTACCTCAAACAACTGGCTAATCTGTGTACAGTCAGAGGGCCAAGCCAGAGAGCCCACAGAGGTTGTCTTTACACGTCACAATCTAAGGCTACAGTTGACTAGGGAAAACAGCAGACTAACCACATAACAGAGCATTGTTTATTTGTGGATAGTACTGAATTCCAAGGTAATAACTGTTTATGTCTAGAGAGGAAGGGGGTGTTTGCTGAGAGCCTATCAAGCATTGCCCCCAAACAAATGGTGTCAAAGGCTGCTGGACCTGTCGGCTGCTACTTCACAGGTGGTTCCACTGGGCCTCCTACATACCAGACCGATGCAACGCTGGTTTGGGTGTTGAAGGTCTGTCCCCACAGGGACAAAGATTAACAGTTGAGGTTAACAAGTGTAAGAGATGTTGGACTGGTGGCAGCACTAAGTGGGTCTGAAGGTGTGCCTGTCTGCCCTCGGACAACCATAACGACAGACGCCTCTCTGACTAGATGGAGGACAATGTGGGAGGGGAGGTCTCAACGGGGTTGGTGGGGCAGATTTTAATGTGGGAGGGGAGGTCTCAACGGGGTTGGTGGGGCAGATTTTAATGTGGGAGGGGAGGTCTCAACGGGGTCGGTGGGGCAGATTTTAATGTGGGAGGGGAGGTCTCAACGGGGTCGGTGGGGCAGATTTTAATGTGGGAGGGGAGGTCTCAACGGGGTTGGTGGGGCAGATTTTAATGTGGGAGGGGAGGTCTCAATGGGGTCAGTGGGGCAGATTTTATAGTATGATATTGTCGTTGATGTCATGCCCAGGCCTGACTTATTCATTTGCTATAATGCTCCATTCACCTGACATGGAAGGGTCTTGATTCACATGGTGTGGTTTGTTGACTATCATTCATAGAAACAGGGTTGCGATAGATAACCCTTTGTTTTTATCTTCTAAATGACATCATTACTGAGTAACATACTGTGGTTAAGGAAAATATTGTAGCTACGGAAAATGGTGCCAGGAAATTCCAGTGGTTATGTCAGCAGTATGTAATCAAATACATTGCTGCTAGTGCAACAGGTTATTACACTTAGTTTGAAGTACTTTGAGTTTCTGGGTGCAGTGCAGCTTTTGCTTGAATGAGTCATCAGGTTTTAATTGATGATTTTGACAATACTAATAAACTCCAGACTAGCCATAAAGCAAATGGTCAATTGTGAAATATGACACCATGGACCTTCCCCATCTGTAGTTAAGGGGAATTTCACCCAAATAAAATGTTACCATTGATTTTATAAAATGAAAACTAACTGTTAGATAAAGTGTGTTATTGTAATGTTTTCTAATGTGAACAATTTGGGAACTGTGGTTATAGCATAACGTTGTGTGTCAATAGAAGCTAGTTATGACAAACCACAGGCATGTACAGATATACATAAACACAGGTGTATTTTCGATTATTCCTTTAATAAAAACAATAAAAGAAAGAACGAGGCCACACATTAGATGCAATCTAGTTAAATTACAGGACTACATGTCAGTTAGTTTTGAAAAGCATGTGTGGTAATCAATATAAACATAATAAATACACATTTACCCTACAAATATGTCTAATTATTGTGAGATTGACCTCCTGTTGCACATACTGTATTGCCTCCCAATAATCTCTACTTCCTGAAGTGTGCACTTGTTCCGTACTCCCTACACATTAATTGGTTTAGTGTTGAATTGGATTGTACCAACGGAAGACTTCATAATCAACTAATTTCCTTTGATATTGATTAACGAAACTGCACACTTATGGAAAAGGTATGGATTACAAAGATGCAACCTGTATATCCTCCATACATCAACAGGTAGGTTTGGGGTCAATTCCATTTAAATTCCAGTCGTTATGGAAACTACGCTGAAATTCTTACAGTTCTGTTCAATGTTTTTGCTTTTTGCAACTTGAACTGAATTTACTTTCCGAATTGACTGACAATGAAATGGAATTGGCCCCAAAACTACAGCCTAGTTAGTTTTATACAGACCATATCAGACAGTGCTTTTCTCTACATTCCTGAAATCAAATGTGATTTCATGTCTGCATGTTCATGACAGGTTGTTAGGAATTATTAACATGCAGTGATGGTTATGATATTGATGGGGTTGTGAGTTGAGAGACACTGCTTGAACCATCTCAAAACACTAATTTCCTTCATTTACACTACTTTGTAAACGGTTTTGAGACACTGACTGGGTCGGAATACTCTTTCATGGTATAATTTCCCTTCCTTGTCTGCTCTCCTTATCTACTTTCCTTAATTCCATTTCTAAAAGCTGAACCGACTTTCAAATGTTATTGAATGGACCACAATGGAAATAAGTTGTTGGCTTGTTCCGGTTTCACATTAATGTTTCTTAATCAAGTGCATACATTACTTTGTGAACCTTAATTTAAATGGTGACATAGATTTAGGCCTTTTTTGCTGAGATCCTGCTGTGGTCTCAATAGTCTTTCACCACTTTCTTTCCTCATATCCTCTCCTAATTTCCTTTCCTTCCTCACCCTTAACAGGTGAAAGGACTGGAAAAGCTACTTATTTCACCTTCAGTACAAGTCCTTTGAAGATCTGTGAAGGGGAATAAACAAGATAAGGACATGAGCAAAGAGAGCAGGTTATGACTATTGAGACACAGGCTCTGAAAACTAGTCCACTGTTGTGGTTTTGCCCTGTTCTTTTCTAATAGCGCTGGTAACAGAACCCCAGTCTCAGAGGACAAGCCGAAAAGCAGTGAAATGGTAATGGAACGAAATCTCCACACAGCTGTTGCTACGGAGACACGATTACTGAAAGGAAAGATATGACATTAGATATAGTATTCACAGAACTCAGCAGTGTGTCTGGTTAGATATTCAACAATTAGGAAGAGAGGAAACCTTGAAGATAAATACTCAAAGAAGCTACTGTAAGCTCTGGATAGGTTGCGTGCGTGTGTGTGTTTATGATTTTTGCATCAGTCAGAAATCGAAGAGGACATTGAAAGAAAAGGAGGTTGTTTCAGACTGCAAGAATCACATGGTTTTACAACAACAGCAACTACAGACGTGTCAGCTTGACCCCAATTTATCATGCAGGTCTCAAAATGTCTTCATCACCTTCTGAATAAAGAAAAGGGATTTTTTTGGTACAAAATCTTCTCCAGGACATAAGGTAGTTCATCAGAGCACTTCAGGAAAAGGACATTATCTGTACACAGACTCGTCACCATGGTGAGATGATGTCAACAAGATGAGATGCTTTGGATCAGGGAACCCTGTCCACGTTTGCCTCCCTCTCACTGAAATGTCATTCATATCCACCTACAGTGTACTGTACACTGAAATGTCATATCCACCTACAGTGCACTGCACACTGAAATGTCATTCATATCTACCTACAGTGTACTGTACACTGAAATGTCATATCCACCTACAGTGTACTGTACACTGAAATGTCATATCCACCTACAGTGCACTGCACACTGAAATGTCATTCATATGCACCTACAGTGTACTGTACACTGAAATGTCATATCCACCTACAGTGCACTGCACACTGAAATGTCATTCATATCCACCTACAGTGAACTGTACACTGAAATGACATTCATATCCACCTACAGTGCACTGTACACAATGGTAATAAAGCAGTGACCATACAGACAGCTAGACCTATAGTACAGATGTTGTGTCTTAATGATCATCCCGTCATGCAGGAATTTTCCTACGCATCAAGAAATTCAAATGCAGTGTATTTAAGGTTAAAAAGGCCTTCAGAAATTGAACACTTAGAATTTTCTGACTTCATTTGCCTTAACGAAAAATGTATCAACCCCTATAATAAACGATAGTTATAATCCAATGACAATTTTCATTTGCTGTTTGCTGTAAGGTTATATTAGTGCTGCGCGAAACTAGCTCAAATCCAGATATGGCATCTGTATGTTCCAATACTCTAGCATTGCTTTCAAGTTTTCAGATATACCTATCCAGTCATTTAGGATGTCAGTGGTCAAGATGGATATAAGCAATAGGATACAAGGACATAGGAAATGAGACATGGATGCAATGATAAAAAGTATTGGAACACAGCGCAAGAAAGCTTTAGCACATCATCATAATTGCTCCTGCTGTACAACTGTACATCATCAAACCAATGAGGGGTGGTTAGGTCTTACAGTGCTGGCTTATTGGCAAGCTCTTTGGGCCAAACTGCATTTTCAAGTCTCTGTCATTTCATCTCAAACCCTAATTTCATAACACTAACTCCCAGTTGAGAATCTCCCCTTTGTCCACAAACACTAATGCAAAATATTTGTCCAGAAGATGAAAAATATTGACACAGACATGTAAGTACACATACAGCTGTATTAGAAAACAGAATCACTTTCCTTGTACTGTTTGTGATTTGTCAGTAAAGCTCTCTCAAAATACTGACTGACGCCTCTAGTAATGGAGGCAGTTTCTTTTTAAAGAATCTTGAAATTATCTCTTTTTTTCAAAGCACGGTGGATATCTTCCTATCTCTGGTTGTCTGTCTTTTAAAGGGGTAAAGGTGTCTTTTAAATAGGTAAAGGTTGTCGCAGTGTTCTTCTGAGTCTCCAAGTTGCATGGTTCTTTTGATGTTCTCAGGACGTTCTCTACTGATGGTGCTTATCTTTGGCTGAAAGTCCGCTAGGAGATGTCTGAGCCCGTGAGCTGTCAGGGCTGAGAAAGAAGATGAAAGAGAAGGAAGGAAGAGAGGATAGAGGGAAGAAAGGGAAGAATTAAAGAGAGGATAGAAGGAAGAGAGGGAAGAAGTAAAGAGAGGATAGAGGGAAGAGAGGGATGAAGAGAGAACAGACGGAAGAGAGGGATGAAGTAAAGGATAGAGGGATGTCTCGATTACTTCATTGAAATAGTGACCAGGTTTTGATAAAACAGTTTAACAAAGGGACATCAAAATACAAAAGCTCTAAGATTATTACATTCTACTAAAAATATTACGTCTTTATTTCAGTTTTAGACGTAGAGATTCACAAATACTACAAATAATACCTGCTGGAGGTTTAAACCCTGTATTTAACCAAAACTTGTGTGGTTGTGAGTGGATGTTGAAGAAAATGGATTTTGACCCGTTTTAGATTAATTCCAAATAGGCAATGAATTAACGTAACAAATGAATTTAATTTATAAAGAGAGTATTAAAATTACACTACAAGTATCCAAGATAAAAGTTCTCTGGAGATCCAAGAGGTTTGCAAGAGCAAAGAAGCATGCAGAGGTTAGGAAAAATGCAAGAGTGCCTTTCCCAAACTCCACTCTGGTTTATATCCACGTTGTGGGGGTTGGTTTACTGACCAAAGGATAACAAAACTAGTCTTGAAGAATAGCCCCCTTATCAATTTGGGACACAATCCAATCTGTTCTGCGGCCATCTCATATGACAGAGTGGTGTTGTCTCGAGAAGCAAGCCAGCTAGGCAATAACAAGCAAACCTTTTATCCCTGTATTCACACCTTACCGAAACATCTGTTAACCATTAACATTCCAATGATTGCCTACTAGGATAGAAATTAAGTACAGAGGTATACATGTCTATAATAAATAATGAAGAATCATTGAATATGTAAATAAACATAGAATTGACATTTTTCGGTTCCTTCAATGTCACTGATGATCATACCTACTTACTGTACTGAGCGGTTCCGGTCCACAGCTGGGTCTGGTGGGCCGGCCTCCTCTGAGTCGCTGAGGGGGGCAGTATCATCGGTGCTGCTCAGGGCCCTGACTCCCTCCACCAGCTCCCTGGCCTCTGCAGCTAGCTGGCAGGCTGGATCTGGAATAGGAGATGGGGTGTCTGGGCTGTCTGTGGCTGGGGAGGTCCTGTTACTCCTGGGGAAGGTAGAAACGTGTATCAGCGTAGGAATATCACAACGGCCACGACAGCCACAACAGCCATCACGGCCAGAGCCCTTTGCTCTGGCCGTGATGCCCCGAAAATCATTGTACGCCCTACAGCCACCATGGCCTGTGTGCCCCTGCTAATGTCAAAATCTCGCGGTCAGCAGTTTATTCGTAAGTTTGTTTGTAGTTCGCAAACTGAGAACAACCACAAGGACGGACTACATGCAGATAAGCAAACTAGCTAGTTATCGATCTGACCTATTTAGTGCTTAACTGAATCAAACCTCTGTTTTGGAAGGTGCGTTCATGAGCAACTGGGAAAGTTTCCGACCTCCGAGTGGGAGAATACACCTGAATGGTTTTTGAGAGCTCCGAGAAGTAACGTTAGGTTTGACATCACTCGCCATGGCAGAGTTTGTGGTGAAAAATTAAAAAACAAAAGTGACTTGCTCCACGCACAAATAAGTCACTTTATTTGTCTATTTAAGTCGTACTCATTAGCGCAGGTGATTGTGATGTTAAAAGATACTTTGCGGTTTACTTTTGGGTAACTGAGGTAATGTTAGCCTTTTGGCTAGCTAGCCTTAACGTAACTTAAATGTCAATCCTGTAGATGTAATTTCAAAAACATGATCATTTAACCTTTTATGTGGAAAAATCGTACCCGTTATAATAAGTTATTCTTCAAAGTATGATATTAAAAAAGTGAATAATATATGTTCTATGTAATGTATGTTTTTTTTCTTATCAGCAATTCAAGTTGTTTATTTGTAAGCTCCAAATCCTCCTATTTCACTCAATAGCCTTCGTGCCCTAAACATTTTTGTGACACTGAAGGCCAAATGGTCTTGCCTCTAAAATGACAAAATTCCAAGCTTGGTAATAAAACAAAGCAAGTACAAATGCATGAAAAGACAGAAAAGCACTTACCCATTTTCCATTCCAAACAAGCTGGGGGTGGTGAGCACTTTGTGAACATTCTGAGGAATAAATGCAACACAATTATTCAGCACACAAATCCTTATATTTGTCCTTTTCTGCAAACATTCATGTTTAAGTGTGTTGTTGTAAATGGTGTTTGTTTGCTCCACATCCCACTCCCCCAGAGACACTATCAGACACTACGTCATGGCCAGGGGTCAGACATCATTGACAGAGACCCTGGAGCCATTAGGGTGACCTGTCTTGTTTCAAGGGCTGGGTATTGGCACTGATCTCCGATTAGGGTGACCTGTCTTGTTTCTAGGGCTAGGTATCACCACTGATCTCCCATTAGGGTGACCTGTCTTGTTTCTAGGGCTGGGTTTCACCACTGATCTCCCATTAGGGTAACCTGTCTTGTTTCTAGGGCTGGGTATCACCACTGATCTCCGATTCGATTTTCATTCACAAGGTCCCGACTCGATTCTGATTTAGTTTGGTTAGTGATAATTACCCTACAATTATTGCGTATAAGAGATATTCTCTGAGAAGGCTATGAACTGGACAGGGAGCTTATATAACATGGTAGATTACCGAAGATAAAGGTTAAACATGACCAGGCCCAAAACATTGCATTGAATTGCTTTTTATAGAACAAATATAAAAATATTAGTTTTTTTTGTTATCATATAAATGTGTGTATCACCACAATAAAAAATCCATTAACTACACTCCTTATTGTACACTGCTTCCAATTATCAGTTATAAATAAATCTGTATAATGCAGCTGGCTTGACCTATTTTTTTTGAAAACATAAAACAAATATCTGTTGGACGCAAGTGACAATATGTAGAACTCTGCTGCCAGCCGTTAGAATGAACCAAACAGTTGAACGTGTCAGTATTTCCCAAGTCGTTTTTAACAAAATATTTGTGTATGTTTGTATAAATATGTGTGTATAATTGTATCACAATCAATAATCAATTAACTGCATTAACTATTGCTGTCATGGCCCCTCTTCCATGATGTCTGTTTTCGTGTGTCTGTCTGTTTTCCTGGTAACGAGCTAGTAGCACACAGCCAGTACTTGCCAGAAAGTCTTGCCGTTCCTTTAATGTTGCTGTAGGCCTCTTGGAAGCCTCCCTGACCACTTTTCTTCTCGTCTTTTCATCAATTCTGGAGGGATGTCCAGTTCTTGGTAATGTCTCTGTTGTGCCATATTTTCTCCACTTGGTGATGACTGTCTTCACTGTGTTCCATGGTATATCTAATGCTTTGGAAATTCTTTTGTACCCTTCTCCTGACTGATATCTTTCAACAACTTTGGAAGCTCTCCGCGGACCATGGCTTTTGCTCTGAGATGCAACTAAGAAAATGTCAGGAAAATCCTACTAGAACAGCTGAACTTTATTTGTGATTAATCAGAGTCACTTTAAATGATGGCAGGTGTGTAATGACTTCTATTTAACATGAGTTTGAATGTTATTGTTTAATTCTGAACACAGCCACATCCCCAGTTATAAGAGGGTGTGCACACTTATGCAACCAGGTTATTGTAAGGTTTTTATTTTTCATTTTTCCTCCTCGAAGATTTGTTTTTCAATTGAATTGTTCACATTATACGTCACATTAAAAGTGGAAAAAGTTCTGACATGATTTATCTTTGTCTCATTCTTTTACATCACAAAAACCTGGCATTTTAACAGGGGTGTGTAGACTTTTTATATCCACTGTTGGGCCAACACAGCTCGGCGCTCCAGGAAATCATGTCGGGACTGCAAGCCCTCTCCGTCAGTGTATCCGCCATACAAGACCAGCCCAGTACCCCAGTGGTTCCACCCGCACCAGCACCTGCCCCTGCACCCACAGCCTCGGCTCCTTTTCCAGCCTGGGAACCATGGGTTCATATGTCGAAAAGGTATGACGGGGATTTGGGGCACAAGATCTGCTTCAATGCGATCTTGTGTTTGAACAACAGCCTTGCACCTATGCAGCAGACCAAGCCAGAATTTCCTACCTGATATGCCTGCTCCGGGGAAAGGCTTTGGAGTGGGCATCTGCCGTATGGGAACGACGGAGTCCGACCACCCAGTCCTACGATGCCTTCACTGCAAAGATGAGAAAGGTCTTCGATCACTCGGTTCGGGGTAAGGATGCCTCCAAGAGGTTATTTAACCTGCGTCAGGGAGCATGCAGCGTAGCAGAATACGCTGTTGAGTTCCGTACTCTTGCAGAGGAGAGTGGGTGGAACGAAGAGTCGTTACAGGTGGTTTTCTACAATGGGTTATGTGAACAGTTGAAAGATGACCTGCTTGCCTATCCCGAGCCCACAGGTTTCGACGACGCCATCTCCCTGGCCATCCGAGTCAACAACAGGGGCCGGGAGCGCAAGAGAGAAAGGAGACGGGGGGGTCTAACACCCCAGCCGATGACCAGAACCCTGGGCCCAACGGGGGGGGCGGGGCGTCTCGGCTACCGGTCACTCGGTGCGCGGAAGAAGAGACGAGGCCGTCTGACCTGGAGCCCATGCAGGTTGGTCGTAATAGTCTCAACAAGGAGGAACGCCAGCGGCGGATAGATAACGACTGTTGTCTGTACTGTGGTCGTCCGGGCCATTTCCTCACCTCCTGTCCTCAGCGTCCGGTGAACCGGAGGGCTCGCTAGAAGTTGGGGGAATATTAGCGAGCCGCATCACCCCTACTTCTCTGGAGGAGGCCATAGAAGCAACCACCCTGGATGGCAGGCTGTTGGCACGGGTCACCCACAGGACCAGCCCCATCCGCATGCTGTTGTCAGGCAACCATAACGAGGAGGTCAGTTTTCTCGTCATTGACTCACCCCGCATACCTCTGATTTTAGGGCACACCTGGCTGGTCAGACATAACTCCTCCATCGACTGGGCGACGAGCAAGGTAAACTCCTGGAGTGCGGCGTGCTATGCTCGTTGTCTCTGGTCCGCCTGTCCCCAGTCTGCTTGTCACCAGGAGAACGCAACACAGCCACCTGACCTGACCTTGGTTCCTGCTGAGTATCACGACATAGGAGAGGTGTTCAGCAAACAAAGCCATCGAACTACTGCCTGGTGTCACCAACCCCAGCGAATGTCTCTACAGCCTCTCCAAGCCTGAAGAGGAAGCCATGGAGAAATACATCAAGGACTCCCTGGCCACCGGTCTTATCCACCCCATCCTCCTCTCCCCTCAGCGCAGGTTTTTTTCTTTGTGGGTAAGGACGGGTCACTTGTCATTGATCACCATGGCTTGAACAATATCACGGTCAAAAACAAATACCCCCTACCACTGATGAACACCGCTTTCGATTCACTCCACGGCTCAACCACTTTCACCAAGCTGGACCTCCGTAACGCCTATCACCTGGTCAGGATCAGGAAAGGAGACGAATGGCTGACAGGGTTCAACACCCCCCTGGGCCATTTTGAGTATTTGGTGATGCCATTCGGGCGCCGTTTCCCAAGGCCTGGTCAACGACGTGCACAGGGACATGTTGCGTCGTTTTGTGTTCGTCTACCTGGACGACATATTAATGTTCTCCAAAAACCCTTCCGAACATGTACTGCATGTTCGACAGGTCCTCCACTGCCTGCTGGAAAACCGGTTGTTCTGCAAAGCGGAGAAGTGCGAATTCCACACGCGCTCCATCTCTTTCCGGGGCTACATCGTCACCGAGGGGCAGGTGAGAATGGACCCTAAGAAGGTGGGTGCGGTTCTAGAGTGGCGGAGACCAGACACCAGGAAGCAACTGCAGAGGTTCCTGGGGTTTGCCAATTTTTACAGACGTTTTATCCGCGACTACAGTCGTGTGGCTGCTCCCTTAACCGCTCTTACCTCCAGTGCCAGGCCTTTCACGTGGACCCCGAGAAGCGGAGAGGGCGTTCCTGGACCTCAAAGGTCGGTTCACATCAGCACCGATCCTCACCCAGCCTGACCCATCCAGGCAATTCGTGGTTGAGGTGGATGCATCTGAGGTGTGGGTCGGGGCAGTCCTGTCCCAATGGTCGGTCGAGGACAGTAAGGTCCATCCTTGTGCTTTCCTCTCTCGTCGCTTGTCCCCGGCTGAGGTGAATTACGACGTCGGAAACCAGGAGCTGCTTGCGGTCAAGATCGCCCTGGAAGAGTGGCGGCATTGGTTGGAGGGGGCAGAGCAACCGTTTGTGGTGTGCACTGACCACAAGAATCTGGAATATGTGAGGACTGCTAGACACCTCACTTCCCGACAAGCCAGATGGGCCTTGTTTTTTGGGCGGTTTAACTTCTCCCTGACCTACAGACCTGGCATCCCGCAACACCAAGCCAGACGCGCTTTCGCGTGCATTCAACAAGGTGGAAGAGACTGGGTCTCAGCCTGACACCATCGTGCCCAGAAGGTGCGTCATCAGGGAGATGCTGTGGAAAGTCGAGGAGGATGTCAAGACGGCCCTCAAGAACAACCCTGGACCTGGTTCGACCGGCGGTGCTGCAATGGGCACGTGCCTCCAAACTCACGTGCCACCCTGGAACAGCCCGTACAATGGCCCTCCTCAGACGACGGTTCTGGTGACCTGCCATGGGGGGGGACACCAAGACCTTCATCTCTGCTTGCCCTGTCTGTTCCCAGAACAAGGCCTCCAACCGACCCAGCACTGGCCTCCTGCGTCCCTTGCCCATACCCCAACGGCCCTGATCCCACCTGGCGCTGGACTTCGTTACTGGCCTACCTGCCTCAGAAGGGAACACCGTCACCCTGACAGTGATCGACCGGTTCAGTAAATTTGCTCACTTTCTCCCACTGCCCGAACTCCCTACAGCCAAGGAAACGGCAGCCCTGCTGGTCAAGAAGGTGTTCCGTCTCCATGGCCTTCCCTGCGACGTCGTGTCCGAGGTCGGGCCCCAGTTCACTTCAGCCGTATGGAAGGACTTCTGCACAGCCATCAGTGCCATGGTCAACCTATCCTCCATATTCCATTCCCAGACCAACGGCCAGGCCGAACAGGCCAATCAAAAGGTGGAGACCACTCTGCGGTGTCTGGTTTCTTCCAATCCCACCACCTGGGCTCCCCAACTATCTTGGGTGGAATATGCCCACAACACTCTCCCCACGTCGGCCAGTGCTATGTCCCCGTTTCAGTGCCTCTATGGTTACCAACCGCCTCTGTTTCTGTCCCAGAAGAGAGACCTGTCTGTGCCATCCGTCCAAACCCACATACACCGCTGCCACCAGACCTGGGATCGCGCCCGGCCTCTGGTCAGTACCAACACCAGGCCAACCGCTGCCGCATCCCTGCCACAGCCTACGCCATGGGAGACAAGGTATGGCTATCCACGAAAGACCTGCCCCTGAAAACCAATTCCAGGAAACTGCCACCCAGGTACATCGGGCCTTGAATTTTGGCTAAAATCATCAACCCCGCGGTGGTCAGGCTGAAACTACCCAAGACCCTCAGGATCCACCCTGCCTCCTCAGTCCCCTTCTCCCTTCTCCTCCTCCTCCTCCCCCTCCTCGGATGATCGACGGGGGTCCGGCCTACACCGTGCGCCGGTTCATGGACTCTCGGTGACGGGGTCGGGGGTTCCAGTACCTCGTCGACTGGGAGGGTTACGGGCCGGAGGAGAGGTGCTAGATCCCACGGTTTGCTCCATGAGTTCTACTGTCGCCATCCTGGTGCTCCGGGTGGGCTACCTGGGGGCGTCTGTCGGGGAGGGGCACTGTCACGGCCCCTCTTCCATGATGTGTGTTTTCGTGTGTCTGTCTGTTGTCCTGGTAACAAGCTAGGGGGCGTGACGTCAGCTCCAGGGTGATGACGGTGCCCAGCTATTCGCCGTCTGCAATTACACACCTGCTCCTGGTTCTCCAATCACCCACTGCATTTAGGAGGAGTCCTGACGTCCCGTCCCTGCCGGATCGTTAAGTCTCATTTTGTATGTGGCGCTCGACCAGCTACTATACCTATCAAATTATCTGCTCTGCTCTGCCCTGCTCTGTTCGCCTTACCGTTGCCGTTTTTGTGTTCTCACCCGTTCTTCCGTTCTGCCACAGGATTACCATCTCATCTTCCACTCCCCTGGTTCCTCACCTGGAGAAACACACCCTGAAGCCGGTTCTATTCATCACGCCACGACCAACACCCACCTCCACGCTTCCTTGGGATTCCAGACCCATCCTCACCCCACCATCCAGGCCTGCTCCCTATCCCATATTCCTCGTTTTGACCTGTTCCCTGACAATAAAAATCACCTCCATTCCATTCCATTGCTTGTGTCCAGTCTGCTTTTTGGATCCTGACCCGATCCCTGACAATTGCAACCTATGTCCAATTATCAGTTATAACCAAGTATTTATAATTCTGCCTGGCTTGACCTATTTTTCTCTGCGAATGTAAACAGCTGTTGTTTGGAGCACTTACTGTAGATGGGGGACCACATATGAAACCAATTACATTGTAGAACTCGCAAACCGTTAGACTGAAAGATACCGTTGAACAAGTCACTAAATTTTTCTCTGACTGACAAAGCTTTGCAGAGTCTGACAAGGACGTTTTCAGTTGCTACATGTACATGTGTACCTCGGGAACCTCATTGCTGCAATCCCTGCATTTCAGTTGCACATGCAACTTCAATTTGCCTTTATTGAACATTAAGAATTGCCATTTGTACTTTCTACTTGCATTGCACATCTACACATCCCACGTGTAACATACATTATACTTAATACTTGTAAATACTTGTACATTTTCTGCCCTCTATTTGCACTTCTGGTTAGATGCTAACTGCATTTTGTTGTACTGCACTTGCACTGTTCAATGACAATAAAGTTTAATCTAATCTAAAGAACTTGTTGTTCATCACTAATGACACCAGAGCTGAAGAGATCACAGGCTGTGGCTCCAGGAATCTTTATAGGATCTCCAGCACACTATTTCACTGGGTCCCACATCAATCAGCAGCTTATGTGATGGCAGGTCCAGCATCTTCAGCTTGTCCTTAAACACATGGCTGGCCATAATGGTACAATAAAAAGGCTGCAATTCGCCTTAACAGACCAAGCAAGCGTGCAATCGCTGGAACTTTGAGAGCTCAATGTGTGTGTGAAACAGACAACGTGAAGCCATCAATGCCACCACACATCATATTATCAGCATTGTCCATCACCATGGCTGTTTTTATCTCTTTTACCTCCCTCACATTTAACAACTCCAAAGAGAAAATATATAGATTTATAAAATAAATTTCTGGATTTTACAGTTTTTCTCAATCGCTTTGGCTCAATTCTCGAATGAGAATATTTTTTTTCAAAACAATAAGTTCACATCTCTGAACAATTAGTTTCTTGTTCACAACAGATTTGAATTTCTTATTCATTCAAGCAAATTGCATGTGTATTTTCATGTCTCAGTGAAACTGCCATACTCTTCACATCTTCTAAACATTCTTTCATCATTCTTTCATCAATTACATGGAATGTTTGTGATGTCTGCTAAATTGGCATTATTGCCTGCCAGGTGACATTGTAATGTAACAGGAATCACCAGGAGATTTTTCCCCCGGTGCATCGCAAAGGAAAAAATCAGATATGATGTCGATGAAAATATCTAGCCAGACAAACAAGAGCAATAGGATGTCCAAGAAGATGGGAAATTGTTGTGTTATGTACTGTGAGGAGGTACAATTTATTGTTGTTATGTTTTTTTTGCATGGATGTCATTTTGTGACATATTTTCTGTTCACTATCTATGGCTATACATGTAAGAAATATGTAAAAATGGACATGCAAATGTGAATTTTCTGTTTACATGTAACACATCGCTACAAAAATAAATGTACTGTATACATACAAATGTGCATATCCTTTTTATGTGTACTACAGTATTGTATAGTGTTGACTTTTCCCATTAAACTTGTAGCTGCTGTTGAAATCGGTATCTAAAATGCTCAGGGTGATACACAATAGCATTCAGCTAGACAAAATTGACATTCTTGTATAGTACAGTAAGCAGTCAGTGTCAACAAGAATGTAGAACAAAACTGAATTTTGTATAAAACAAAAATTTCCAGGGTTGGTGAAACCAGAAAAGGAACCAGGCAAGCGATCCTCAGTCTCCCATGTAAAAGGCTGTCTTTAATCACTACGCCACGGAGCTATACTTTTGCCAAGTGTCGGTATAGCATCTCGACATTAGATCATTTTGTCACACATTAACATCACGCCAAGTTAGAATATTTCACTAGACACCATTAATCATTGGTTTAAACTGACTAACATTTCTTATTATGTTTTCTTCCACCAAAAATAGTATCTATGAATTGCATGGATTTGTCACTGGCAGTTTTAACAGCTTATTAGCCAGCAATAGGCCAACTAGTATCTACTAATTTACTACTTTGAATAGTCATAAGAATGGAGCAATTGCTAGCAAGAATGAAGATGAACTTTCCACTTCCAAAGCTATTTCATTTCATGGCACAACAACGTTAGTTTTTCTTTCAATTGTGAATGACATTGATACAATAACTATCAATATACAGTATCTCACAAAAGTGAGTACACCCCTCACATTTTTGTAAATATTTGATTATATATTTTCATGTGACAACACTGAAGAAATGACACTTTGCTACAATGCAAAGTAGTGAGTGTACAGCTTGTATAACAGTGTACATTTGCTGTCCCCTCAAAATAACACAACACACAGCCATTAATGTCTAAACCGCTGGCAACAAGAGTGAGTACACCCCTAAGTGAAAATGTCCAAATTGGGCCCAATTAGCCATTTCCCCTCCCCGGTGTCATGTGGCTCGTTAGTGTTACAAGGTCTCAGGTGTGAATGGGGAGCAGGTGTGTGAAAGACTGTTTCAAAAAATGAGCCAAAGTGATAAAAAAAACTGTAAAAATAGATTTCAGAAAATTTCCATTAATCTGTATTTATGTTGTTTTATTTACTCAGCCCTATTGTTTATGGAGGGATTGACCAACCCACTGCTCTTACTACTAGGCCACCTGCCATCCTAGTTCTGCTCCACTAGGTGGCGGTGCAGTTCAGAACACCACAAAGCATGATGACAGAGGCCTCAGCTAGCCGTCACTGGTAGGTGTGTTATAGGACCTGTTTAACTGCTTACAGTCAGAAAGGCTGTGCTTGTGGATTCTTGTATTCAAGGTGCACAGGTGAATGCTGTGTAAAGGTGTGGTACTGTCTCTCATGTTACCTGTGCAAAGCCCAGTAGCTTCTTGTTGGAGATCTCCAGATGTCTTCTGCTCAGTTCAGACTTCCTCAGCTGACAGTCAATAATTGATAATTTCCTGTTCAACTCAATTACATCCTCCTGGCAGAGAGAGACAAATACTGTATGAAGAGAGACAAAGTATCCCAAATGGTTACGCATTTCAGAACTTCCACTGCGGTTCTGGCTGCTTTTACTGGTTTTTCAGGTACCTATGATGTCACAGTCAATGTAACTGCCCTCAATCTCAATTTAATGGCCTCCTATCAATTATAACTAATACAAACAAAATTAATTCAATCATACATTAATTTGTCAAATCCCGACTGGGCCAATTGTTGTTGTGTCCCTGGGTAAGGCACTTAACCCAATGTTGCTCTGGGGGAAAAATTTCCATGTACTTATTGTAAGTCAATTTGTATAAAAGTGTCTGCTAAATGATTAAAATGTAATTTGTAAGGAAAATGAAAACACACAAAAAAATGCATTTACATCCTGGACATTTGCCCACTGCTTAGAACAAAAGAGCAAAGACATCATAGTAAAACAGAAAGTGTGCCCTGGGGATAAAAGCCAGCCATCAACAAAATACTCCACAAAAATCCCCTTCAGGCAAAACATTGTTCCACAACACAGAGGGAAAAAGACCCTGCTTCTGCAAATGATGGCTCTAAAACAGTAAAACCTAGAATTCCACTCGGATACTGCTGTCACCTTGAGATATCTTAATGAATTTGTAGCTGACTATGTGGTAGAGGAAATGCCACTGATTTCCTCTGTTGAGTATGTATCTTCCTGTAAAACTATTAGAAATATCCCTGTGACAGGTAACAGGGAGGGGAAAGTCTCTGACAGAAAAACATTTGCAGGCTACCTCAAAAAAAATCTAGTTTCAGATGGAGACAAAATGCTTGAAGGTTTAGAATACATCTCAACCATAACTGACTTCTGAACAGCACAGAAGAAAGTTTTATGGAAATGACCCACTGGATTGATCCCACTACTTATCAGCGTAAAAAGCTACTATTGCATGTAGAAGAGTTTGGGGAAGAAACATATGATACAATTGCTTTACTTGAATGCTCATTGGATTGAATAAATTTCAGGTGATACGTATTTGTGTAATGAGGGAGGTTGTGGTGAAAGTGAATAACACTTTTTATCAAGGTGTGCATAATTGTTAGGCAGCTTCATGACCTCAGGTAAAATGGGCCCAAAAAAATATTTAACTGACACTGAAAATCTAAAATTGTAAAATGCCTTTCAAACGGATGCAACACTCCTGAAATAGCTAAACTATTGATGCGTGGCCACCACACAATCAAATGTTTTGTTGTGAATAGTCAACTGGGGCGCAAAAAATGCATGGAGAACAAAAGACGCAAATTAACTGCAAAAGACTTGAGAAGAATTAAATGTGAAGCTACCAGGAACCCATTATCCTCCAGCACCACCATAATCCAGAACTGCAACCTACCTGGAGTGTCCAGAAGTACAAGGTGTCAAGTGCTCAGAGACATGGTCAAGGTCAAGAAGGCTGAAAGAAGACCACCACTGAATAAGATTCACAAATTGAAGCTTATGGATTGGGCCAAGAAATACCTGAAGACAGATTTTTCAAAGGTTGTATAGACAGATGAGAGGAGAGTGACTCTTGATGGACCAGATGGATGGGCCTGTGGCCATCACTAATGGACACAGGGCACCACTTCGAGTCAGGCGCCAGCAAGGTGGAGGAGGGGTACTGGTATGGGCTGCTATCATTAAGGATGAAATAGTTTTGGGTTGAAGATGGACTGAAACTGAACTCCCAAACCTACTGCCAGTTTCTGGAAGATATTTTCTTCAAGCAGTGGTACAGGAAGAAGTCCTCAGCATTCAAGAAGGCCATGATCTTTATGCAGGACAATGCTCCATCACATGCATCCAAGTACTCCACTGTTGGCTTGCAAGCAACGGCCTCAAAGATGCCCGAATAATGACCTGGCCCCTTTCCTCACCTGACTTAAATCCTATTGAGAATTTGTGGGCCCTGCGTGAGAATTACAGTCAGGGAAGACAGTACACCTCTTTGAACAGCATTTGGGAGGCTGTGGTTGCTGTTTCAGCGAAAGCTGATCGTGAACAGATCATGAAACTGACAGATTCCATGGATGGAAGGCTCATGGCCGTTATTGAAAAGAAGTGTGGCTATATTGGTCACTGAATATTTTTGAAAAGACACAGATTTTAATTAATTGTCATTTAGTGATACTTAATTGTTACACTCTCTTTAAAAATTGAGAACAAACAAGTGAGTTGGGAGAAACAATTTTTTGTATTTTAGTTGCCCAATAATTCTGCACACCAATTGTTGCCTTATAACTGTGCACACATATATTCCCCTGAGAAAGATCAAAACTAACTTTTCCTTTGTTTAACATTCAGGTTTGAGGTTCAATATTGACCTAAAGCATTGTGATTGTTCAACAATAAAATAAATCTTGAAAAATACAATTTGCCTAACAATTGTGCACGCAGTGTATAACTAAAATGTATCACTGCGAGTCTGATGGAGGAGGAAGATGAAGAGAGGATTGAGAAAGCCATAACCTTTAGAAATGTGGGTAAAGTGCTATCTACCAACGACTTGGATTCTGCAATCAATTTGTTCTTCCTTCACATCAAAGATGCGCGTCACATAACTTACATTTTATAACCACTAATGACAAGAACAAATGGCTGAGAGGAAACAGCGACACCAAAGCTGTGAATAGAAATGCCACCACTAAAGGCTTATTTACATTACCATATATTTTCCATTTTCCAAGACATATCGAAGAAGACTCCAGATGCAACATGATTTTGTTGTGTAAACTTGCAGTTATCGATAGCTCGAGATGCCGCCTTTTAAGTTATCGTGCGCCACATTTTCGAAAGAACAACCTCAGAGATTTGCAAATCTGAAGAAAATAGTGTCAGATCTGTGTCAAGTTTCTGTGCAGTGTGCACGGATAATGCTTGATTTTCCCTCAATTGACACCCACAATCCTGCGTAGTACATCCTTGACATGCCATTGTAAGTTCAAACGTTATGGAAATGATGATAAACTGATTAATGCAAGACAAAAGTCTATCTAGCGTTTTATTCTCTGTCTCATAATCTAATATAAGCCCTTAGTGCTCGACGCTCTGGAACAAGGTTCGCCGATCAATTGTGGCATCAGAAGGTATGGAGAAAGTTAGCAGGCGAAAGCTATTGGTTTTCAATCATTCCACAGTACGTAGAGCAGGGTCATTGGCATTCCGATGGCTAACTCAATTAATCTTTGCAACAAACAGGGCATCAAGTTCTTCAACAGACAGAAAGCTCCAGTTTCTCAAAGCGTAGTTATACTTATTACTTAATGCATAGTTTTAAAAACGCTTTTGATGGCATCACATATCCTTCAAGGGGAAGACAACTGCTTTTACGGGATTCTCCACTCAAAACTTGAGGTCCTGATGATTAAAACCATGGTCTTGAAGGACACCCTCTCGTATGACAGCTGGCCTACCAGAAGTCATAGTCCAGGTAACAAGATAACCTAACAGGTGCACATCCAATGGTTTTATACATTTCTTAATCTATTTAATGTAATCCAATTTGTAACAACGCTGGACAGTAATGAGGCTTTGCTGACTGCGGTGACACTTCCCAGATTCAAGCTGTGCTGGATAAGAGATGATGCGAAAAAGGACACCATTAAGTCACTGCTCATTGCCATGTGCTGTACTTTTTTGAATTTGAATCACTTGACACTGACAAAGACCCAATGACAGTAGACACTGATGTAGACACTGAGCCTTACCTTAGTAGCCTCATGACCTCTCTGTTTCTTGCCAGCCAGTTGGTTCTTTAGATCTCTGATCTCAGCCTCCAGTAGCGTAATGACCTCCTCATAGTCCTGCTCAACACTGTTGGACTGTCTCTCACTCTGCACCACCTCCACTGCCTGCAGAAAAATATTTATTTTAAGCTACAAAAGTTACACATATTAGGGGGGGGGGGGGGGGTACTGTGACGATTGCTCCGCATGGCGCTGCTTGCTCTCTCCCTCTCCGGTGTACTAACCACCGGCAGGAGATGATGACAGCAGGGCACATCACATATACCTGCTCCTAATCATTAATTATGTTGTCTAAGTTTCTTGTTTTCACTTGCACCTCACATGTTTTTGTGTCGTTTGTTTGAGACCGTGTGGTGTGTTCTGTGATAGCTATTAAAAAGACAGATGATTCTCCTTTTTGTTGTTTTCATTTTTTGCCTCTCCTTTCTACGCACTCGCTTCCCTTGCACCTCACAATATCCCATATAAACCCTGACACAACCTCAGAGAGTGGATCAGAGCCAGGGATGACACACAGAGGCTATGGCAGAGGGCCAAACAAGATCAAGCAAGATGAAGATTACCTGTAGACTAGTCCTCAGGCGACTATTGTCCTCAATGGTCGCACACACTGTCTGATGGAGGGAGTAGGGGAAGAGGAAAAGAGGGAAACGGAGAGAGACCAAAAGAAAGAAATTGTAAGCCCAAACAAAGTAAAAATGTCCCCCAAAAATATTGTTATTGTTTATTCATATTTACCTCTTGGATTCTCGGTGTGGAAAAACAGAACAATGTTTAACATGATATATTGTTCACACAACTCACCTTGTGGAGGCTTAAATCACACACCTCTGAGGTGCCGTGTGACTCCTCCTCTGGGTGTTTTCTGCTGTGCTGCTCTGTTTCCTTCAGTAAGAGCTGCGGTGGTGCGGGGAAACCAGCAGGATAGCTGTGGCTGGACTGTGAACAATGTCAGAAGTCAATTCGAAATGATGTGTACATTGTATATATACTAAGGCTGATCCTTATATCTACAGGCAAGAAGGCCAGAGGGGGTGTGATATATGGCTAATGTGTTTGTACAAAGGCTTGTCCTTGGCACCACACAATAGAGCCTGGATTCAGCCCTAAGCCATGGTCTGTTGGCCATATATCACAAATCCCTGAGGTGGCTTATCGCTTTTATAAACTCTGGTTACCAGCGCAATTACAACAGTAAACATATTCTACTGAGTTTGACAGGTTTAGTGGTGATTAGTGTACCAGTGTTTCTGCTCTGTTAATTTCTGCCACTGCAAAACCATAGCACCGCAATCATTCTTTTTCCCCGACATTAACTTTTTGTCTAATCTGTTGGGTTACAACACTGTTCAAAAGGGTTCTGCTGCTATCGTCTGCATGAGTGACTTGAGAAACACAGAGCACACTGTCCTTGTAGTCGGAGCCAGCCAGGGAATCCAGTACACTCTATGTATCCACCCAAGCAGCAGCGCAAGAAACACATTTCTTCCGAGTGTGAACTGTCCTCAGTAGGAAGAGAGAGAAAGCACGAAGCAACAACGTTCGCTGTACCATAGCCTACCGGAGTGGGTTATAGAAAGATTAATTCCAAGAAAATAATAGTTTTCACCTTAAAATCTCCTGAAGTGAGAATGGTATCCTCCGAAAGGCGTAGGTTTGTATTGTATATTGGGGGGTCAGGGTCAATAGATGGCAGGATTTTCACTCTTTTCCAGGGGGGTCACATCGACCTGTCTGTAATATCATTACACCCCCCCATCCCCCACTTAATTCTACACCCCTGTATCCTCCTTTCAGGGGCCACTGAGACTCAAGTCACAAGATTGTAAATTGAGTAGCAAATATACCACCTTACTTGTTCACAGAAATACTTTTATTATTTTGGAAGTATTACACAAAATACACATTTGTTTTGTGTTTTAAGGTGTAAAGGGGTGGGGGAAAATGAGTGGCTGGAGAACCAAGTTAACTTGATTCCCCATCAAGAAGAATGATGCGCTTTTTAGTATGCAAACTGTTGTCAGAGCATTTAACGATCTTCAGATACAGATAATTTAAATACATTTCTCCTCCTCCAAAGACTTCCAAGGACATTTGTTTTATCCTAACTTGTTTTACTTTTAGTGATAAGTGTTAACTTGGGCTTTAAACACAACATAACCATGGTAACATTTTATAATCCTAGAAAGCATATTTTAGCCATTCTGTGCTAATGTCCATTTTTAGTGAGACTTGCCCAAGTGCCTGTAATTCACAAAGCCCCTACCCCCACCATGTTTATGATGACACAAGTAGTGTATAAAATGACAAATAGGGTACTATGTAAAACCTACTGTATGTGTTTAATGTGACTGGTTGAGAAGGGTGTGTGTTTTATGTGACTGGTTGAGAAGGGCGTGTTATGTGACTGGTTGAGAAGGGTGTGTGTGTTATGTGACTGGTTGAGAAGGGTGTGTGTGTTATGTGACTGGTTGAGAAGGGTGTGTGTGTTATGTGACTGGTTGAGAAGGGTGTGTGTGTTATGTGACTGGTTGAGAAGGGTGTGTGTGTTATGTGACTGGTTGAGAAGGGTGTGTGTGTCATGTGACTGGTTGAGAAGGGTGTGAGTGTGATAGGACAAGAGTACGTGTTTACCTTGAGTGGTTTAGTGTTGCCCGGCGGCGGTTTCACCTCTGTCTGAAAGTGTTCCAGCTCCTCGCTGCTGTAGCTGCACTCGGATCCATACGTCTGCAGACATAACACATCGTCATTTGAGTGTGTATGAGGGTGTGTGTCAGTGTGTATGAGAACATTTGTGTTTACTTGAATGTGTGTGGGTGTGAATGTTTAATCGTGTGTGAGTGTGTATTAAGAGGTGTAGTCTAGCTCTCATAAAGTCCTGGCATGGGATTAGTGGGGACCCTCATTTTGTTGTGGTTTGTCTTCATTAACTTTGAATGAGGACGATTTACAGAAGTGTTTTTTTTTAAGATTTCCATTCATCGTCTAACAATGATGATGGCCCGCTGGCCCAGGCCAGTAACAACGTGTCGGGCCAGTAGACCTCGTAAGTCAATGGCCCAACTGGGCTAGTAACTTTCTCATCGCAATTTCAGTATAACATTTATTCTCTGCCGTAGTCTACCATTGAAAACTGTTGAAAACAAAATAGGAAACACACTCCCAGTGTACTTTCCTAAATGAATTCAACATTACCTGGCTGCATATGCAGTTATTTATCTTGCATCCTGAAGTAAATAAATGCAACCTATGTATAGCCTAGCTAGCCTAATGTATAAATTTATGAAAATGTTGTGTTGATGTGACAACAAACGGACAATGGTGTGGTTTTTGTAATGCACGCTAGTGGAGGTTTGTCTCTTGTCCAAAAGTTCAATTTAGCCTTACTGCATGGCACTTACTACAGGGTATTTCACAAAAAGATATGAAACTATTTTATACATAGAGACGGGTGAATAATGTAAGGAAAAACCAACATAAAGTGTCTCAGTTAGGTGTTGGGCCACCATGAGCCACCAGAACAGCTTAATTGTTCCTTGGCATAGATTCTACAAGTCTGGAACTCTCCTGGAAAGATGGAACACCATTCTTCCCAAAAATATTCCCTCATTTGGTGTTTTGATGATGGTGTTGGAGAGCGCTGTCTAACACATAGATCCAAAATCTCCCATAGGTGTTTAACTGGGTGAAAATTTAGTGACAAAACCATTCAATGATGCCTCCGCACCCTGTAGATGGGGGCATAATGAGCCCCCATCTACAGGGTGCGGACTGTAAATAATTACAGTCTAATTGACTGTAATTGATCTACAGTCAATTAGATCCTTCCCTCTTGCATTCTTGATCCAAAATTGAGGTCAACTGGGCCTGCTCAGCATTTTATACATGCCACAGAGCCTGATAGGATGTACATTGCTTAATTGAATCATGAAACCTGTATGGAAGCATCTGCATTTGTTATGTTCCTCCACTCATTCATTCATTCATTAATCTTTATTTGTCACCTGTTTGTATATAGAGTGGATATAAAAAGTCCACACACCCCTGTTAAAATGCCAGGTTTTTGTGATGTAAAAGAATGAGACAAAGATAAATCATGTCAGAACTTTTTCCACTTTTAATGTGACCTATAATGTGAACAATTCAATTGAAAAACAAATCTTCGAGGGGGAAAAATGAAAAATAAAAACCTTACAATAAACTGGTTGCATAAGTGTGCACACCCTCTTATAACTGGGGATGTAACTGTGTTCAGAATTAACCAATCACATTCAAACTCATGTTAAATAGAAGTCACTACACACCTGCCATCATTTAAAGTGAATCTGATTAATCACAAATAAAGTTCAGCTATTCTAGTAGGATTTTCCTGACATTTTCTTAGTTGCATCTCAGAGCAAAAGCCATGGTCCGCAGAGAGCTTCCAAAGCAGCAGAGGGATCTCATTGTTGAAAGATATCAGTCAGGAGAAGGGTACAAAAGAATTTCCAAAGCATTAGATATACCATGGAACACAGTGAAGACAGTCATCATCAAGTGGAGAAAATATTGCACAACAGAGACATTACCAAGAACTGGACGTCCCTCCAAAATTGATGAAAAGACGAGAAGAAAAGTGGTCAGGGAGGCTTCCAAGAGGCCTACAGCAACATTAAAGGAACTGCAGGAATTTCTGGCAAGTACTGGCTGTGTGCCACATGTGACAACAATCTCCTGTATTCTTCATATGAATGGGCTATGGTGTAGGGTGACAAGCCGGAAGCCTTTTCTTACAAAGAAAAACATCCAAGCCCGGCTGAAGTTTGCAAAAACAAACATCAAGTCCCCCAAAAGCACGTGGGAAAATGTGTTATGGTCTGATGAAACCAAGGTTGAACTTTTTGGCCATAATTCCAAAAGGTATGTTAGGCGCAAAAACAACACTACACATTACCCAAAGAACACCATACCCACAGTGAAGCATGGTGGTGGCAGCATCATGCTTTGGGGCTGTTTTTCTTCAGCTGGAACCGGGGCCTTAGTCAGGGTGGAGGAAATTATGAACAGTTCCAAATACCAGGCAATATTGGCACTAAAACCTTCAGTCGTCCGTTAGAAAGCTGAAGATGAAGTTCACCTTTCAGCACGACAACGAACCAAAGCACACATCCAAATCCACAAAAGCATGGCTTCGCCAGAAGAAGATTAATGTTTTGGAATGGCCCAGCCAGAGCCCAGACCTGAATCCAATTGAACATCTGTGGGGTGATCTGAAGAGGGCTGTGCACAGGAGATGTCCTCGCAATCTGACAGATTTGGAGCGCTTTTGCAAAGAAGAGTGTGCAAATATTGCCACGTCAAGATGTGCCATGCTAATAGACTCCTACCCAAAAAGACTGTGTGCTGTAATAAAATCAAAAGGTGCTTCAACAAAGTATTAGTTTAAGGGTGTGCACACTTATGCAACCAGGTTATTGTGAGTTTTTTATTTTTTTTCCCCCAACTAATATTTTAGTTTCTGGCGGTTATGGCGGTAGTAATATTATTTGGTGCAAATTGCAAAAATAATATGGTGCAACAGGAGTTTATCGTTGGTGTTCGCTTATTTTGTTCACTCTCAAGGAAGAGACGGAGAAAGATGGTCAGAAGCTGCTCAATATTCTGTTATAATTTATGGGGCTTTGGTCTATAGCCTACTGCTCACACTTTGTTGCTATATAATGTTTATAATGTTCCAGAAACGTAAGGATTATTCTTTACTTCTCAGCCTGCATTTGAACTCAAAGTGGTCCTGGCTCAAAAGGTTGGTGATCAACTTACATTGCTAAATTATATTGCACAGCTTTTTAATATAAAAGCTTTGTAGCTGAAATCCATCAGCGCATTTCTCATATGGGCAGCAATAAAACTGGGGATATGTAAGTGATCCGTCAATTCTGTCTCATTTATAGGAAGTGCTTCTCCCTTCTGAATTACTATATTGATAAACAGTTTTTAGAGCAAAAAAGTTAACGTTGATCCCTGCCATTCAACAACAGCAGCACAATGGATTCCTCAAAGCGGTCTTGAACAACAGGTACTAAAACATCCATTATTACAAAATGTGTGTTGTCCTCTAAAAGGTCCATTCTGATGGTCCTTGTTAGACTCCAGAGTTTTGTTTATCATATCTTTGTATGTATGTTTAAAGGGACCATATATAAGATTTCTTGCTGTATAACTAGTGTAAATACAAGCATAATTGAAAAGAAAACATCTGCAGTTAATGTTTTAAATATTTTTGCCGGACTGCGTCAGCGGAGCCAGCCAAGAAGAGCGAATGTCTCTTACTGACTGAGTGGGTGCCTGACTGACTACCTGTTGTTAAATAGCATAGTGGATAGAGACGCAGACTCTCAGGCGACCGCGGTTCGATCCATGCCACGGACCAAACAAATTAGGCATTCGGTTTTGTTCAGGATAGACTACAGCTTTGCGTTATACTGCGATGGACGAACTGCACCAGCTACGAACATACTGTTCTCGTTTTCGATTTACATGGCGTAGTGGTTGGCTATTCAACTGTCTATTTGTTTTCTAAAGAAACGAACCAGCCATGGAGTGATTGGAGTCATTGTTTTCATTACAGGTACTGTATAGCCATTAGCTAGCCATCTACAGTAATCTCTTTCTAATTTAACACGTTGAATATTGTGTAAAGATCCTGCTATACTTGTTGTTGGTTTGGATGTTAACTAATGTAGGGAACCGTGGAGTTTCGACTAATTGGTAATGCAAAACTAATTGATAATGCAAGTAAACAAACACCACATCTCATACACACGTATCACATGCACCCACACCCACTGTTTAAATAGCGTAATGGTTATTAAAGACAGTCTGTCAAATAGTAAACCACAGATTGAATCCAGCTTGGGCAACAACATTCATCCCTTCTAATGGCGGGCTGGCAGAACTGGGCTTGCCTGGTTCCTTTTCTTGTTTTCTACAAAGTTGGTTTTGTTTTCTACAAAGAGTGCCTGGCATATTCCCCATTTAAACTTTCTTGCTGATGCCTTTCAGTTTGCATATTCACTCATATTCGCTTTAGACATACACAACAATATCCCAACCACCCTAAACCACCCTGGACTAGCTAATACTATTTCGGTCTTGTTCAGTAAGGGAAAGAAGAGTCAAGTTGTGTTATTGGTTAAATTCAATCTTGTAAACTATACAGGCAGGATTCTAAACAGTGCAGCTATAAAAGAAAAAAATACATTAATACATTTGTCAGTTTAAAAAAATATCCAACTGAAATTTGAACTCATCTTTTAACCAAACCCCTTCAAAATGGACAGTTGGGGGTCAGCTGCTCAAAGACAATACAACATATTTTCCACCTTGCCTGTTCTGGGATTCGATCTAGTAACTTGCATTCCTGTGTATGTGGACTTACTGGGGAGTGGAAGGCAGAGGTGTCCATCAAGCTAGCTGCTTCATGATAGGAGAACAAGAACTCTTTCTGCCCTAGCCCCGCCTCCTCCAGTTTCTCTTGGTAGACATTGCGGGTGGCCTCTACAAAATCTGTCAAATGACAAAAAAACACAAAAGGTTTTGAATTGAGTTTATGGACCCTTTTCTGTGTTTACAGGGGGCCCCATGTTGGTGACAGAACACAAGGAATTCTCGCCACCAGACATTATTTGTATGTAGCTTATGAGGGCTGTTCACACTACTTTCAGATATTAATTTAATTGTTAGGCTTGAATGAATGCCCTGTTCAACATGTTTCTGCCAACATAAATTAACTGTACTTAAAAAAAAGTTCAACTTCAACCAGTAAACTAGCTCTTGCTAGTGTTTGAGAACGTTTTTAAGTGCAGTTTAAGAAATGTTTTCCAATGGCAATGAAATGCAGAACGTATTGAATGCGTATTTCTTCAGATCCTAGGGTTACTACTTGGATCTACTGAATTGCTCGAGCTCAGTGAATTTGGTTGGGAATGTGGCGTAGTATGTTCCAGCAGTCTAAGCCAACTGCCCACCATGTACATATAAAGCTACAGTATGGTTTTGAGTCCAGGCTACTGCCGTTCCAGGAAGAAAATCCAGCTTTCACCACTTTTCTAATGAGTCTAATAAGTAATTAAAATGCCTGGCAAAAAATACATTTAATTTGGTCAGTAGTAACATTTCAGCAAGATTTGGACCTTGCGTACAAATTATGTCTGAATTTGTAAGGATGGAAGCACGTGTTCAACAATTTGTGATTAACTTTTTGGTGTAAACAAAAAATTAAAGTTGAAATAATATCCAATGAACACATCACAGATATAAAACCTGTACAGATGACAGGATAGGTAAAAATAATAAATAAGAAAGGAGTAAAGCCCACATAAAAATTCACTTCGGTCATCTGCAAAAACAACCCTGTGAGAGTTTCACAAATGTTTATGCCAAAATACCCACCAGTATAGCTTTACAAGAGATGGTGAATGGTCCAGTCTCAGTCCCCGACTTACATTTGCTTAAAAATCAGAGACAAGGTTTAAATATCGCTGTCCATCAAAGACTGCCAACCAAATTAACTGAGCTTGAGCAATTTTAACAAAAAAAACAATAATACAAATCAATTCATTGAATTTCTGCAGTGCAAAGATTCTTAAAGGGCTTCGAGAGCTAAAAAAACAAACAAGAAGTATATTATGACTCTATCAACCAATAGAGGCCTAGTCTTTGAAAGGCACATACCAGTTTTACTTACTCAAACATGTTTCAAAGAAATTGATTGGTTCAGGCAAACACCCAATCGAAATGGAGAGGCGGTGCTCATGAACATTTCAAGCCGGATCAAAAAAGCAAGTGAATGTTATCTCAACCAAAAATTCTCCACTGAATGTTAGCGTAATCAAGTAATTTAGCACATACTTCATTATAACATAACAGGCAAACTTACTCTTTCCCAGACATTAGCAGAATTGCACGCTTCTGGATGTAATTTGAAGTGTTAACTGATACATGAGCACCGCCTCCTCTCCATTTTGATTGGATGTCCGCCTGTATCAATCACATTTCTTTCTGCCCTCAGAACATGTTTGAGTAAGTAAAACTGGTATGTGCCTTTGGAAGCTGCTTCCTCCAAAGACAGAGATGCAGATAATTTGCAGAAATGCAGATCATTTTTTGTGGGGATAATTTTTTACCCTCTGGAACTGACTCTGAAACCTGGTAGCAGTGGTACAGAGGAACAGAGGACACCGATCAATCACAAATTCAAACTGTGGTGAAAGTAGGTAAGTTGTAGCTATGGTGACCGTAGAAGTGTGGTTAATATGATGACGGTGTACCTCCGTAGGACACGGTTCCCTGTGGGTCGGTGGTCAGACTCTGTCTCATCATTCTCCTCTTCTCATCTGTCACGTCAAGACCCAGGTATGACAACGCCTGGGGAGGGAGATGGGAGGGAAAAGGGGGAGGAGAGGGAGAAGGAGAGACACAGAGAAGAGGGAGGGAAACATGAAAGACAGAAAGTGACAATATTTAATTGAACTGACTTTTGGATATTGGTGGATGAATGGTCTGGACAGCAACTTGTCAGGGCCGTAAATACAATCTTTTTCTGGATCAGGATGTCCCTGTCACCAGAGGGGGCAGTATATTAACACACCAGCACCATTGACAGTAAATCTTCAACAACCTTATACTATCACTTTGTTGTCCTGCAGACATCCTCTCTAAAATAGACAGATTATAGACGGCATCTTGTTGCTTATGAATTTGCCTCGAGCTCTCTGTTCTCTCCTGGCTTTCCATTTTTCCCCCTTGAACAAGCTTGTACAGTAAAATCACTGAGAACAAAGTCAGATCTTTAACCGGATGTTTGAGATGAAGCATTTCCTGTCCCAACGCAAACATGCAAACACATGCTAGAATGAGCCAATAGGATCTCACTAACACATGCTAAGACATGCTTGAATGAGCCAATAGGATCTCACTAACACATGCTAGAATGAGCCAATAGGATCTCACTAACATGCTAAGCTCTACCCTCCTCCTAGCCTGTTCTGCCCACAGTGCTCCATTCGCTCCCATTGGAAACAACGGGCTGTGGTGTATCTTGGATTATTCATGAAACATCTTTGGTGGAGCTGTGGTGCATTGTGTCTGTATGAGGAATGAATGCGCTCCCTCACCAGGCAGGAAAACAGAGACTGGGGGCCTAGTGGCTAGAGCCAAGGCCAGGGCGTAATCCCATTATTGAGACTGGTAGATTAGGGTCAGCCGCAGACTGAGTGGGATTGAGATTAGATTAAAATCACTGCTAACAACTGTACCGGCCGTCCTTGATGAAAAAAATACAGGCACAGGAGATAAAGAGATGGAAAGACAGAGAGAGAGAGAGAGAGAGAGAGAGAGAGAGAGAGAGAGAGAG
>JACXGI010008719.1:0-26090 GCA_016801175.1 Esox masquinongy
TTCAGGCAAAAGGAGCCCCAACTAAGTATTGAGTGCTGTACATGCTCATACTTTTCATGTTCATACTTTTCAGTTGGCCAACATTTCTAAAAATCCTTTTTTTGTATTGGTCTTAAGTAATATTCTAATTTTCTGAGATACTGAATTTGTGGTTTTCATTAGTTGTCAGTTATAATCATCAAAATTAAAAGAAATAAACACTTGAAATATATCAGTCTGTGTGGAATGAATGTATACATTATACAAGTTTCATTTTTTGAATGGAATTACTGAAATAAATCAACTTTTTGATGATATTCTAATTTTATGACCAGCACCTGTATATATAAAAGCTTATATATACAGTATAAGCTTACATTATAAAATTAATAAGGCCTTATAATATGTCCCAAACGCTAAAGAAAAACAGAATGCAAATCATTTAAACCCAATATACAATAGAAAATAGTACAAAGACAACACATCAAATGTTGAAACTGAGAAATGTGATTGTTTCTTGAAACATATATGCCCACTTTGAATTTGATGGCATCAACACATTTCAAAAATGCTGTGACTGGGGCAACAAAAGAGTGGAAAAGTTGTGTAATGCTAAAAAAAAAAAAAAAAAACCTGGTGGAACATCTCACAACTAATAATGTTAATTGGCAACAGGTCAGTAACATGATTGGGTAGAAAAAGAGTATCCCAGAGAAGATGAGCCTTTCAGGAGTAAAGATGGGGATGGGTTCTATTTGCCTGTGCAAGACTGCACAGGCAAATAGTACAATTTAGGAATAATGTTTCGCAATGTAAAATTGCAAAGAGTTTGGGGATCTCATCATCTATGGTACATAATATCATTAAAAGATTCAGAGAATCTGGAGAAATCTCTGAACACAAGGGACAAGGCCAAAAACCAATATCAGATGGCCGTGATCTTCTGACCCTCAGACGGTACTGCATTAAAAACAGACACGATTCTGTAGTGGACATCACTGCATGGGCTCAGGAACACTTCTGAAAACCACTGTCTGTGAACACAGTACGTCGCTGCATCCACAAATGCAAGTTAAAACTCAATCATGCAGAAACGACGCCGCCTTCTCTGGGCCTGAGCTCATTTAAGATTGACAGGCGAAGTGGAAAACTGTCCTGTGGCCTGACAAATACAAATTTTAAATTATTTTTGGGAATCATGGACGCCATGTCCTCCGGGCTAAAGAGGAGAGGGACCATCCGGCTTGTTATCAGTGCACAGTTCAAAAGCCAGCATCCATAATGGTACAGGGGTGCATTAGTGCACATGGCATGGGTAACTTGCACAACTGTGAAGGCACCATTAATAGTGAACAATATATACAGGTTTTGGAGCAACATATGCTGCCATCCAGATGACGTCTTTTTCAGGGAAAGCCTTGCTTATTTCAGCAAGACAATGCCAAACCACATTCTATACGTATTATAACACCAAGGCTCCGTAGTAAAAGCTGTATTTTTCCAAAAACAACAAAATGTTGTCTTTGTACTACTTTCAATTAAATATAGGGATACATGATTTGCACATCATTGCATTCTGTTTTTATTTGCATTTTATGCAAAAAAGGGAATAGACCATGTGGCATGTTGCCCTGCTTGTCACTTACTGCACCCCACGCTTCTTCCCTGGTGGAATCAGGTGGCACGAGTTAAGTTTAAATATAAAAAACCAACAATTTTGACATTGTGGTGTCGTCGCCAATGACGATGGCTGTCTAACATTGTCCATAGACAGGTATATAGTCCTATCCCCCAGCCCTAATGTTTCTTGCAAAATTTCATTTCCTACCATATCCCAGTCCAGCAGATGTGGGCGGTCCTGACGAGATCTGCATCCCTGACATCTGATTGGTCATCTGTTGCATGGGGGGCGGAGCCCCATACTGCTGTGGGTAGGAGGACTGTGGCCCAGACAAGTTCATAGCGCTTTGGCTATATGGCTGGGATACAGGAGGCCTAGGGAAACACACACACACACACACACACACACACACACACACACACACACACACACACACACACAGAATAATCAGTATACACCCACCTTTCTTGACACCCACACCCACTGTCTAGTGTCTGTGTGTTCTCTGACCTGTGTGCTGGCTGGGCCATGGGGTGATCCATAGGTGGTGGTCCGTTCTGAGTGTCTCCTTGGGCATAATGGGAGTATGCCTGCGGGGTTGAGACTGGAGGGGGCGCCGACGTTGGGGGGCCTCTAGCGGATCCTGACAGAGATAGAGGAGACCATGTTCAAAACCCAGCTGATGGCATTAAGACCTGTCCGCTCTGAGACCAAGTCAACGCAATAGCTAGGACTAGTTTGTCGTTCGGACAGAAAAACATACACAGCTTTGATCCACGCTGTGAGGCAAGCAGTCCTTAAAGTAATGTCATCTCACGTCAGAAATCAAAATCTTAACTTTAAAAGCGACTGAACAAAAACAAATGACTTCTCTGCGGTCTGGAGAAGTACTTAACTTCAAAACGTTCATGGAACAGGGTAGTTTAATTAGCCACTACTTCCACTGTTGTAATAGAATGGCAAAGATACATCCAACAAACCTACAATAAACCACACCCTTAAACCAACCATTGTTTGAATTGCATTTGTTAAGGGGCAAGATTGAAAATAAGGTCAAATCAGTGAGTTGAGTTGCTCTTTAAGTGAGTCATGGGTTACATTGCTCGTAGTCAAATGATCAGGATGTTGTAGAAGTGTGTAGGTAGCTGGAAGGAGAGTGGCAGAAGGGGAGCTGCAAAGCAGTTACCTAAGTCAAGTGGAGAGGACAGGTCAGAGACTGGGATCTCTGCCACAGCCTTAGAGGGAAAGCTGGCATAGGGAGAGTAACCTGAAAGACAACAGGAGGGAGACACTGGAGAGAAAGGCAGAAAAATGCTGAAAGCGAGAGGAAAGAGGAACACAAGCATAAAGCTGGCTCATAGATTCAAAACGGCTCAAATTGAAAACAACAAAATAGGGTTGTTTCCATTACAGACACAGAGAAAGACACACACACACACACGCACGCACGCACGCGCACAGACAGGCAGACGCGCGCGCACACACAGGCAGAGACAGACAGACCAGTGCGCACGCACACACAATGTGAAAGGAAGTGGGAAAGGCAAAGAGCTGACTTTGCACTGAGGGAGAGAAAGTGGAACAGAGTTCTACCTGGCAAAATTCATGTCAGGAAAAAAGAAAACAAACAGTCTGTAAGGGAGAAGCGACCCAGAGGGAAAGAGAGAGACACGTACCTTGTGGTAGAGCCCCAGGCTGGTAGGCTGTAGAGGGGCCATTGTAGGGGCCGTAGGGGCCAGGGTAGCCCCCCCCAAGGGGAGCGTGGCTGGGCTGGCCGTAGCCAGGCTGGGGCTGGCCGTATGGGGACGCCATAGGAGTCTGCTGGTTCACATTCATCCTAAGATCATACCTAGATCTGGGAGGTCAACATGCAATCAGCACACTATGCCGGGCTACAGTTAGGACTGTCTTTAACAAGAGTCACTGGGACAAAGAGTATATTTGAATGGAACGTATTGGGCTGATTGAGACCAAATGCACATGCAGTGCCTTGACCGACCCCTTGCCCTGGAAGATGGAACACAGCTACCTTGATCAGTGGGGGGTGTTTAATGCAGAAGGCTTCTATTGAACTTTAGAAGGTACCATATAAGGTAACAACAATGAGATTTTGCAAGTTTGCATTATAGAAGACATGGATTGGCAATGCTAACCTTTCAAAAGTGTGTGTTAATCTCATTGAAACTCTCAGTTTGACCAGGCCTTCATATATTGACTTACTGAAGACATTCATATTTTCAGGTTCTACATATACCCCAGCTTTGTTACGGTAGGTACCTCTACACTTGCAAGTGAACACTGCCTTTCTGATGTGGAAGAATAAATCAAGGCGAAGAGCCAGAGCAGGTTGACAACCTGCTTCTTCCTAGAAAGGCTCCCCCTGCCAGTCTGGTATCCCCAGTGTCTAGAGGAAAACATGCTCAGTCAACACAACCAAAGCCAGCCCATGTACTGGGTCAACCAGGCCAGCCCATGTACTGGGTCAACCAGGCAATCCCATGTACTGGGTCAACCAGGCAAGCCCATGTACTGGGTCAACCAGGCAAGCCCATGTACTGGGTCAACCAGGCAAGCCCATGTACTGGGTCAACCAGGCAAGCCCATGTACTGGGTCAACCAGGCAAGCCCATGTACTGAACCCAGTACACTCATGTTCGTCGGCTGGGTGTTAAAACAAAATGAATTAGAAAACTGTATTTTGATTAAATCATTATAAGACATAGCCTATGTTGTGTAAATTATAGTGTATTGTCGCAATATGGCTAGTTTGGCGTACTGTGTCCACTCTACAAAGCTTTTATTGGCAGAATAAGACACTATCACTCAGTAAGGATCTGTGGTTTCTTAGGCAAGTTAGACGCTGTGTTTCTCATTTTACACCACTAGACTTGCCTAAAACGCTAATTGAATATATTGTCATTATTATTGCGTAAATATTTTTATTTTTTTCTACCCTTTCCAATGTAACAGAGAACCCATTCTCAATGACAGACAACAACCAGGGAACATTTTAATCTAACTGATTTGCATATTCTTCACCTTGCCTGTTCTGTGATTTGATTGTGCAATCTTTTAGTTACTGGTCAGATTCTCAAACAATCTGGGTTACCTGCTGCCCTCTGTGATATTTTTGTGCCATGTTGCCCAGCTCAACATGGGCTTCATCTGTATAGTGTTATCACCTCGCTCTTCATTTGTGCTGATGTGCTGTATATAGACAACTAAAGGCTGATTCACAGAGAGCATCCACCATATGTATGTTATTGAGCATGTGTTGTTGAAGTGCAAAGGAAGACACTTTAGTTCAGATGCAACTGAGTTCCAAACCTACTCAAAGTGCAAAATTATTTGTATTTATAGTAACCTGAGAGGATAAACTGTTGTACACAGCTACACGTCACTGACACATACGTCCCAGATACTAGTGTTAGAGTCTGGAAGATAACACAAAATAACAGCTGGGAAAATATTGTAAAGAGTCACATAGCAAATAGACCAAATATTGTGGACATTTTTCTGATATCAGTCACAGTGATAAATAACCAGTTTATTCTAAATTCTAATACAGAATTGCAAAGCTTCAAATAAAATAATTTTGACAGCATGGGTGACTAATGGGATAATTGATAACTACAATAGTTTTTCGCAGCATATAAAAGAATGCACAATCTTTGCTGTGTTTTTATTCATCCTTGCCATGGTAATTTAGTCACAGTTTCATGGACTTTTTCCCAATATTGTTCAGCTTAAACCTGAGTTACAATCCATGTGACTGTCAGAGTAACACCTATATTAGCAATGCACTGTTTGTCTTTGCCTTCACACTCCAGGAACAGGGTTGTCTACTTTTGGAATACACCTTGTTACTAGACCTCACCCTCCTCACCCTATTACAGGCCTGTAATGGAATTCTGAATTTGGCAAACAGGAAGAGGTCTGGCTTCCATACTTGGCTTTATAAACACAAGACTCAATTTATCTTTACACGTGCAACACACACAGCAATACAAAAAGAATGATTCATCTCTGATTAATTAACAGAAAGACTCACAAAGCTTTCCCAAACATCATGACTGGCTTGTTATAAAGTATAGCTAAGCCAAGAGGCAACCATATAAAGGACAGACAATAGTACCCTGTGCTGTCATCCGTACACTGCTGATAGTACTAACATTAAACTAAATTATATTTCTGTGGTAGCTAACACACCTACTTGTTAACCAGCCGCCAAAGAAATAATTGACAAGGACGTTGAAATATCCGATAATAACTCATTTGACTAGCCTGCCTCATCTAACGTTAATTAAATGTTTATTACCCAGCACTTGGGTAACTTGGCTGGCTTATGAAATGAACCTAGCTGGCTGGCTTCCTAGGTAGCTACTGTACTGATTGTAGCTAACTAGTGAACTACTGTAGCAATATTATCTGTGATGTTGACAAACACCGGTTATCCAACACAGCTCTTTAAATAATTCAAGGTAGCAGGTGCCACAGCTAGAAATACAATACCTTTTGATCCGTGTAGGTAATGATGTACTGTACTAGCTAATACATACGCTAGCTGTAACGTAGTTAACGTGAAGGGCCTGTAGTACTGTAGTTTTTGTTGAATGACCCGCTTTCGTCATTTCAGCAAACATGTTGAGCTACAACTAGCTGGCCACCTAGTTTGTTTAAACAGTACGTCATTATCGTTTAAAATGCTAAGAATACTTGATCAGTACAGCCGATGTAAGTGCATAAACAACTTCAAAGAAAAAGCGACGAGGTGTATTTTAGGTTGATAGCCAATTAACTAGCTAGCTAACTAACACACAGACAAGATAAAGACAAGACGTATCAGCAAGCTAGTACTGTAGTGTAGGGCTAGTAGTCAGTAACTAGCTTGGGCAACTGGATAACGTTAGTAAGCTACATAGCTAGCTATCTATCAAAGTATCCAATGCAATGTCGCATTTGACCGGGCTAGCGTAACCGATTTTAATACTCCTAACCAAAGAAACATTTAATAGTAGAGTTTCTATACAATGTCTCTTGGTTTAACTAACACCGCACAGTAGCCTTCCGGTTAGTTGAGACTTTGGGCCTACACGCCGACACCGAGTTGAATCACTACAATCACAGTATAATCAGGTGTGGACTATATTGTTTATGCTGTTGCTAACTTAGCTAGGTAGCTAACTCGCTAGCTAAATTAGCAACTCGTAAGCAATCTATGCTAGCGTGGAATCCTAATTTTTTCTTTCAATGAATGTCACTGTGCAGCACGCTAGACACCCACCTCAAATTGGGTAAAATAACGAGTTTGCCAAGCGGTCAGTTGCCCCTGATCAGAACCGCATTCGATGGCCGGTGGCCGTCAAACTATTCACAGAAATGTTACCGACGTCGTCCCGGGGTGTTTCGCCACAGTAATCCTTTCGAGTTTCTCTAATCGGACATTCGCATCGGAACTGTCGTAACAGTCTGCCACGTCCACATCCGGACACTGCGTCAGCTGAACACTCAAACACAAGGGGCTGGGCTGTGAACGGTAGTGAATGACAAATAGTTCATGGTTTATTACACTTTTTACATCATGATGGAAATTAAGGTTTAGGATTAATCTCTTGAAAATCGCTGTCACAAATAAGAATATCTACTTTATCATGGTGATGCTCATATCATATACCCTCCTGATAAAAACGTTATAGAATTAGAATACTTCTGAAGTCTGAAGTAAATCGTTGTAAAAACTAGGTAACATTGTTAGAATCGGGTAATTCGTTTTTACTGTGGCTTCTTGTGAACTGTTCCTCAGCACAAATATCTAAGGACAAATGAGGAACCATCACCAGACATCACAGCCTGATCATACCAGCCACAACCTTTTGTAGCTTGGGTGACGTTATATCTTTTGATTAGGAGTACGCCTTTGAGCAGGTACTACCTATTTGCGGTCCTGCAATCATACAGTTAATTACATTAATCCAACTCTTCTATAACAGCCCCTGTACAAGCCAAACCAATCTATATTGCTTCAATTAAACCAACTTAGAGGCAATCATGTGTTACCTTTTGTCGCCACTGCCTTTACTTCAGCCATTGACCTGCAAGTCCAAATTATTGTGCAGAAATACATGGTTAGACACCCTAAATAAAATGTCTCTGTACTCTAGATAATAGTGTTCGTAGCTATTATAAACTTAGCTAAAGAATCAAATGGAAAGAAAATGCCTGTAGGAAAAACAAATGCCTGTAGGAATTAAGGGCCGCTCATGCTTATTAGAACATCTAACATTCCAGATTTTTATTTAAAAAATGGGGATTGGGGAATTAAGTTACAAAGCTATACTCCTCACTATTTTATGGAAATGTTCTCCTGCTGATCAACAAATACTACATTTTGGAGGCCCCCCAATCTTCTTGCTGGTTTAATGCCAATATGATTTTTTTCTCCAATAACTGCTTTACCTACTCCAGAACCTCTGCATATTCTACTCCAGAATCTCTGCATATTCTACTCCAGAACCTCTACATATTCAAACCCAAGTCTTTCTATAAACAACTGGACTATGTAGTCAATTAATTAATCTGGGACAATAAAACACATGGAATGGGTAAAAAGCACTGCTGTAAATCCAAATTTCATGATTTATTACTGGTATGTGAATGTCAGCAATGTCCCGTTGATGCTTGATTAAGCCCTGACGTCATCCAGCTAGTTTAGAATGGAGCCTAAGTATCCCATCACTATGCAAAGGGTGCAGAGTTTATGTCTGCTATCCTCCTGGAAACATCACCTTATAGTCATAATTAGCATTTGGAAACAAATTAAGGTTCACTTAATGACCACTGACCACTGTAATACCTCACCACAATATCATAAACCCACTGTTTGCAATAGGCCTGGGCAAAATCCAAAAATCATCTATTGTTGCCGACTTGATGGTAAAAGATACTTACTATTCTACCAAAGCTGTTATTATCAGTATTATAACAGCAATGTATTAGCTCCCCTAAGCGACACATTGCAAGAAACAGTATGTAGGCCTATGTTCTGGTCTTAAAATATTCCTCTCCCCTTCCCTCTAGTCTATCCTTTTCATTCTACAGTCACTCTCTACCCTGTCCTGTGGGACTCAGTGAAGCCTGGAGACAAAGCCTTGGAGAGGGCTGGGTTGGGGTCGGGACAGTGTGCGAGTGTGTGTGAGGGTGCCGCTGGGGTTATTTTTGGAGTATCTATCAGCATCCCGCAGAGTGACATGACATGTGTGGTGGATATAAAACACACACACAACCTCTCGCCCCCAGCGCCACCGACAGCATTCTGCCGTTAGCAGACGGAAACCAGTTCTGGCCCCCCTCCCTCTTATTCTGCCCCTCTCTCTTTCTCTCACTCTATCTCTTCCCTCTCAAACCCCCACTCTTTGTGTGGAGTAAGTGGGCTGGGTCACAGAGGAAGTATGTCAGACCGGTGAGACAGAACATCCACAGAGCGATTGGAAGAACTAGAGAGAGGAACACTCTGAGAGGAGTTTGATTTAGTGTGTGTGTGTCTGGGGTTTGCTGAGTTGTGATGGTAGCAGAGGAGGTGGTAGTCACTCTCTCAGGAGGGGCTCCATGGGGCTTTAGACTGCAAGGAGGAGTTGAACATCAGTCACCGCTACAGGTGTCCAAGGTATGGCGTGTGTATGTGTGCGTGCTGGTGTGTGTGCGATCGAGTTAGGTACATGGAAAAACAGGGTGTGTTTAATAGTGTGCCGTATGACAACAGATTGGTCTGAGTTTATGTGTGTAAAAGAGTGGAGCAGGCCTGCACAGCAGATCGTGGAGTAAGAGTTCAAGGAGTGAGCTAGGGGACAGCTGTGGTGTATAGGTGGTGGTATCAGCCCGTCAGTATTCCGTTGTCTCCATATATTATGCCACCTGGCTGTTCATTACTGGTACAATTATTGAGTTCTCTGTCACAAAATGGCTGCCATGCATAAGCCAGGTGGGGGCTACACATTGGTAGAAGTCCCCCATGCAATGTCTAAAAATTTGAGCAGCTGGTGAACAAGCTCTGTATAAATCAAATGCATTATTGATATGATCATTACCATGAGGTGGCCACATAGCCAATGAGCACTGTCCAACAACGACCTCCATAAATTTAAAAAAAAGTTGACATCTGGTCCTTCTGCCTTGGCCTTAATTTCAAAGTCCAAACGCAGCTTTCCTTGGTACAGAATGGAAATGATTTCAATGACCAAATGAGCTAAATGGGAGTCTATGATTGGTTCAAATTTGGTCAGTCTGGACCCGACCAAATCTGAACCAATCATAGATGCCTATATTTAACAAATGAGGACAGCACAGTACAAAACAATACTAGTGTGGTAAAGTAGAGCACAGCAGTGTATAGTACATGTGGTGTACCCTATTTTACTGTAACCTTCTACACTTTATTGTACTGATTTAACCCAACTGTACTGAACTGTGCTCTTCAAACTTGTACAACATAGATGTCTATGATTGGTTGAGACTTTTTGGGTTGTGTTTTGCTGGTCAGTCATTGCATGGAATACCCAATGGTCATCAATTTCATCATAAGATTCCGTTTTGCTGTAACATATTATATGTGAAATATCTATCCAAGGGGTTGTAAGATCTGGGCAATGTCTAAGCAAGGGAACACAACCTGTGTCTTGTTTTGGGGTCAGATAATATTAGAATAATACTGAACTGTAGTAGAAGTGTTTGGGTTGATCAGATTCTCTATCTTTTGAAAATACACGTTTTGGGTTAAGGAAGCAATAATACATACTGTGGTTTTTATTTGGCTCCAGTTTACAATTAGCCTTGGATTCATATATATGTATTTGTTCTAGATAGTTTTTTTCTTTATTCAGCAGTGAAACATATCCTGATTTCAGTGACTGAAGAATTAAATAATTTTGCTCTGTCTGTTACGTTTCCTTAAATCCAGAATTCTGATTGTCACAATACTTCGGTCTGACACATGATCTACGCTTTCCTGGTGTTCACATATTAGTGAGACAGGACTTATGTTGTCTCTGTCAGTGTAGTATGCCAGTAAGACATGATAAGACATTGGAATTGAGGGCACGCTCCCTAAGTAGACACACACACACACACACACACACACACACACACACACACACATTGGTGTTGACAGTGCACAATGTATTTAATCCAATCACAGAATATATTGTGTAAAGCTGGGCTTTGACCTCACCCTGGTTTCCATTGATGTTGGTACTATGTCAGAGAAGAAGACGAGTCACAGTTGATAATCCCTGCTGTGATGAATACATTTTCAGGGATTTGCTGATGTCAACATCTCTGGTCCCATTCACCCTCCTACAGGACCTTGAACCTTATAACACGTAATGTGTTCTACTGTCAATGTTTTGCATCATCTGACACTGCGCCACCAACCTGTGGGTTGGATACAGGGAAGAGAGGCTTTTGTCCATCACATCTTCTGGATGAACAAATCTGGATGAGCAGCTAATAAGTAGATGAATGGATGTTAGATGAGTTAACTGGACACAACATTGAATAGTCTGGCACAAAGGCCCTCCACCCATAGAACCAAAGTCACCACTAGAATAATGTTTAGTTGTGTGTGTGTTTGTGCTTGTGTGTTTGTGTATGTCTGTAGGAGGGTGTGTCTGTGTGTGTGTGTGTGTGTATGCGTGTGGACACATTCATTTTGTTATGTGCGGGTGAAGTATGTCTCTGTTTTTGTGTGTGTAAGGGTCTGTGTATGTGTGTTTATGTGTGTGTATGCGAGAGAGAGAGAGGTAGAGAGAATGATAGAGTCCTTTTTTCCATGTCCGGATCCAGCTCCTCTTAAATGTGCTATTCTGATCCTGTAGACCCTGCTACTCCCAGCGGGGCTTATCTGAGGCATGTATGCCCTCCACATGCTCACACAACCTGGTGTTGAACGTTAGAGGTGAAAAGAGGCAAATAACCTAAATGATCATGCTAACCAGGCTGATTTGGTAGTATAAGTCGATATTATTGACCATGTAAAGTTGTGGTTCTCCAACTTTTGAGGGTCAGGGATCCCTTTTATAATAGCACATTTATCACTGCCTCCCTCATAATCATGGCTGAATAAACCAAGTCTTGGGCCCTCGGAAGGAATAATTCCCAACCCTTGGCCATTTTGACAGGTTTTAGCAAATTTCATGCAATTCTTAATTTTTTTGTCAAGGAGCAGGTTTTTTTTGTTGTTGTAGCTATATATACTTTATTGCTACGCTACCTATCCACAAACCCCCAAAGAAAAAAAGGAAATGAAAATGGATGGCCCTGTCCCTGAGAGTTTTTTTCCCCTCCCTGAGCATTGAAACAAAAACTGCCATTGTAAAATATAATTCAACCAAAACAGCATTAAATATCCAATCCTATTTTTAGTCAGCTATTAATGGTGCAAATGGGATTTTAATCAAATAATCATTGTTTGAGAACCCCTTCTGTGGTAAATACCATATTCATGTTCTCCACTAGAGGACAGCCTTTGCCAATTATAGTCTTCCCAGTTATCTGACATAATTTCTTTTAGTAACAGTTTTGAATATACTTTCATAGAATAGAAAGCATATTGAAAATATGAAGGACAAGCTAGGAGTGTGGAGGGAATGGTGTCTTTTCCAAACTGAGTGGGGGAGGGAAACCCTGTGGCTTACTGTATCTGTGCACCTGGTGATGCTGACACCATTGGACTCTAATTAAAATAAAATTAATTAAAATAAAATGCTGACACAAGAAATACCATAGATTACAAATGACCATAACAGTTATCAGAACATAAAATGAAATAAAAAAAGAATAATAGTGCACCCATGTAATTGAAAAACATAACCCGTCCTTCTCCGTGTAGCTACAAATTATCCACATTTTGAACACTTAGTAATGTCCTATATTTCCCATTTTCTATGCAGTAGTCAGAAAACCTTGTAGTTTTTAAGCTTGAATACCAAACAACCTGTCTTAAAATGTTTTTACGGGGAAATTAAAAAAAGGTAATACCTTGAAAACTGCATTATTTGAGCACTGTGGATACCATTTCTGTGACACCCTGTAAACATTTCCCATTCAACTGTTGATGTGGCTGGTATAAGACATGTTCAAACCCGTCATATAGTATGTAGAAGGCTTCCATCCCTGGTTAGCAGCACCGTGGGTCAGTCTAGAAATGTGTCCGGTTGTCCTGTTGGAGTTTATTTTGGGTTTCTAGGGAACACATGGTGAATGTAAGGCATGCCCTCTGCCCAGTGCTTGCACTAGGGGACAGCTGTCCAATACCCCATCTCTTACTGGGTGTACATGTCTGAGTAAGGTAGAGGTATCTTGATGTTTTCACATTTATCTCCTTACAGGACATTTCCTTTCCAGAAAAATCAGTGCTGTTTGCGTACAGAAAAAAATAATGTGTTGATAGGTATTATTAATTCGTTTTTTTTTAAATATCCTTGGTCACAATTTTCCCCCATCATCCTGAAAACAGGCACTGGGCAAGCCTTAGCTCCTCACTTTACTGCCCGAAACAAAATAAAGAGATAATCAGCAGGTAGGTGGTAATAATTTCCTACGTAGCCCAATAACAGATTCTGATGACATGTCTTGCTGTGCAATCAGTGAGCGTTGGAAAAAGATATAGAAAATATTTTTAGTGAAGAAAGGAGTCGTACAGGGCCGTGTCAATACAAACAGAACGGAGGTATTACATTTTTTATTTTTTTTATTTTAAGTGGGCTATATGTGGAAACACCCCTAATAAAGTATGATCATTGTTTGTGAATTATACCCACACTGGGAAAGTTGTTATTATGAGTTACAAAAAATGTACTCGACAGGTGACCTAGATTTCTAGAATAATCCTTGTTTGTGAGAGTCTTATCTTTTAAATATTCTGCTATTTGGCATGGCATGGATCTACCATCTGTCACCTGCTATTTCTCTCCTCCCTCCCTCTTTTCATCCCCCTATTTCTAGCCTTCCTATTTCTATTTCCCTCTCACCCTTTCCATTTCTCCACCCCATCTACCCCTCTCTCTTTTTCACTCTTTATTTTTGTATTTCCCATTGGGTGCCCCCTCTCTCTCTCTCTCTCACTCTGTCTATCCCACCATCCCCCTTTTCTCTCTAGCTTTCTGACAGATCCATGTACATAGAGGGCTCTGCTCCCACCACATACCCCTTTTAGTGACAGATACGTTTATGCCTAGTCTTTACTCCCCCTTACTCTTCCTTCAGATCTCCCACTGATGATGACCTCATAACCCATACCCTCCTAACTGAGTTCAGCCTTTGTCTCCCACTAGTGGTGGTCTGTGACTCAATCCTACCGAGGCTGCTAGTGTAGTGTGGTGTGTGTGTGTGTGTAAATGTGTGTGTTTTGTTTTGCAGGTGAGGCGACGCAGTAAGGCATGCAGGGCGGGCCTTCGGGAGGAAGATGAATTGGTTGCCATCGGGGACTGTGTGTCTTCTGAGCTCAGCCACGCACAGGCCATGACCCTTATCGACTCCCACCGACACACACTCAACCTCAGGGTCAAGAGGTCAGAGCACAGGCAAACACACATTTTAGGACCCTAAGAAACTGTAAGGTTTCCGCTTTATTTAACCATTCGCCGAAGGATGAAATTAAGTATGCGGGGACATTCCCCAATCACACCCCAAGCAGTCCTAGTGGAGACTGAACCAGACAGCCCACGGCAGACTATCCAAGGGACACCAACTTGCACTAAGGCCTGCAGTTCCCTAGGGTGATGAGGCTGCCTACCAGCTAATTGCCCCCATGAGGTCAAATCTTCCTTGTTTTAAGATCCTTGTAGGGAGTGTAGTAAAACAAAGAGAGACACACACACAGAGCCTGACTACATGTCTCTGATCTGTCTCCAGGTCTGGGTTGAACGCCGCGGTCTCGTCGGGCTGCACACACTCGCCCACGGCAGCCCAAACATGCCCGCACCCCGTTGACAGCCAGGCCTGCCTCACGCTGACCTCCCCCCCGGACAGCGAGGCCTACTACGGAGAGACGGACAGCGATGCGGACACACACACACAAACACACCGCCGGCAGCGACGCTCGTCTCCACACGCCCGTCTTCCCGGTCGCCAGCAGAACGAGGAGGAGGAGACCTCTGAGATGAGCGGGTAACAACGCAACAACCAAAGCGGAAACCATGGCGTCCTTGCTCCCTAGTTTTTATCTACGACACCATCAGGGCTTGTCCGACCTCTCTCTCTCTCTTTCTCCAGGTATGAGAGCGCTCCGGATGTGGGGGTTTCCCTGCAGGGGACCTGGGAGCATCTGCCCACACTGGGAAACGGGGGGTTCCAACAGTGGGAGCCACCGGCCGGTTCAGAAACAGGGTTTCAACCTGGAGTGCCACGCAGGGATGTGGTCTACCAACCCCCCCAGGCCCGTCCCATCCCACACCCTGAACAAGGGGAAGTGGTGGAGGGAGGAGAGCCAGAGGGAGAAGGAGACAGTGGGTTCCAGGAGGCAGGTGTGTGTGTGAGCCTGGCCTGCTCCCCTCTGGTGTCTCCAGAACGTGCTAAAGGAGCCATGATGCTGGGTTCCAGCCGACAGATGGTTCCCATGGTGGGCGCCCAGCGGACCCCGGTCAGCGATGAGCTGTCTTCTACGTACAAGGACAAGGCCCGGCAAGCCAGTGAGTACCCCATAACAGATACCCTACGTACTTCACATTAGATGGCCGAGCGTTAAGAGCAACTAACTGAAAGCTCCCCTGTCTCTCACTGCGGCAGTTCCCCGGAACTTGCCTGATCCAAGGGGTTTGTTTCAATGCGGAAGTCATTTTTTGGTTGAACAAAAAAATATCCCCTCTCCTTATATACTACAACATTCACATTCAGTCTTCGGCTGGTTTCTTGGGGCAGGGTGGTAAAGATGTCTTTGGGCTGTAATGGGACTCCCTCTGGTGGTGGTCTGCTGTAAGTTCAGCCTCTCACTGTGATCAGCCAGGTGGGGGGATGTGAAAGGGGAAGGCAGTAGGAGAGAGACATGTACAAATGTACTGTATATATAAAGAGATAGATAGAGAGAGAGGAGGGTATATTTCCAGTTGCTGTCCATCCTCTGAATCAAAGCCATCCTCTCCTATTTCAAATCCCACCCCCGGTCTGTCCTGTCAGTATTCTAAGCTCTGGTCTCACCCGAGTATTTATAGAGGACTTCTGGCATTCCCCTCTAGCCTTGATGGACAAACGGATACATCTGACCTCCCATTTACTGTTCCAAACAGATGAATGTTCAAAGGGGAGGAGAGGAGTGGCACACAGTTCATGATCAATGACATACTGTGTATACCCTTCTCACTTCAATCCAAATCACTGGATGGCAAAAACAACATTCTTGTCATGCTAATAGACTTTGAGTACACACTACTTTGATCTGCTAAGATGACTACACAAATCTACAAACTCTACGAGTGATCTCATATTGTTTTACGACTCTTTTCCAAATTTGTCCACACATCATCATGAAATGCAACAGCTGACTCACTGATTCCTGGGATGTTGTTAGCCTGCTGAACTGAAGTCTACTGCGGGCACTAACTGTAGTTAATGCAAGTGTATCTTTGAAAGACAGACAAAATTGAGAGTTGATTGAAATTACATGAGATGTACCCTTACTGCTTTAACAAACGCAAACACAGACACACACACAGACACAGTGATGGGGATTGGAGAAAAGGGGTGTTGGGGGATTGGAGCGAGGCGCCAGCTGTGAGTAATGATCAGGAAACACACCCCCCAACACAAACACACAGAAGCACGCACAAACAAACAGCTCACACCTAAACATTTACAGGGTTCTTTTCTATGCGGACATTCCTTGATTTTGTGTATTACATGGGTGAAGGATGGGGAAGACCCCGATAGACCACGTATGTGTGTATTCGTGTGCGTGCGCGCACGTGTGTGTGTATGCGCTTGTGAGCCCAGACAGGTGTGCGATGTCTGTCAGACAGACAGAAATGGGGGCTGACCTCATTGGTTTGGGATAGAAGAAGAGCGATAGGTTGAGAGACAAAGGTCTTTTGATGAGCCGGAGAGAAGAGAAGAGGGAGAGAGACTAGGGACCAGAGAGAAGAGAAGAGGGAGAGAGACTAGGGACCAGAGAGCAGAGAAGAGGGAGAGAGACTAGGGACCAGAGAGCAGAGCTGGCAGCTCTCCACCTGCAGGAGTCTTTGGATTTGGGTCTATATATCTGAGTGAGTGTTGGAGACGATGAGGAACATCACTTCGCCGGGATCGAACCTGAAAGGAAAACTCTTAACAAACACTGTGTACGCAGGTATGACACACACACAGATGCTGATGCTGATGACTTTGTGATGCCGAAAGTATGTGTAATGGACTGAATCTGAGTTAAACTGTGTTTGTCTCCTGATTGGTGATACTTGGAAGTTTCAGTTTGACTGTGATTCCAGTTAATGGATGTGATAGACGCATTGTCCTGTCAGCTTGGCTGCAGACACCTTCGCTGGTGTGGTGTGTGTGTGTGTGTGTGTATGCCAATAAGCGCATGTGTGTGTGTGTCACTTAGTCATTCTAGCAGTATTCGTGTGAGGCTATTTCTGAGGGCTGAGTTCATTTGTGAAACAGCTGAACTATCTCCCATTTAATACACTAGATCCAAGGCACAGACATGGAGACGGTTAGACAGGCAGACTTAATGGGCCTCGCTCATCTGGGGAATAGGGATAATTTAGAGCTTTGAGCCCCACAGCACACACTCCTGTCAGTCAGCGTTGTGCAGCCAACCCCCTTACTTGTTTATGGTGTCAACCATCATGGTGTCATCATGGACTCGAGTGACATTTCAGATGCTATGATGTCATCCTGTGAATGTCCTCCAAACAGGCTTTGGAGTCTACAGTGGCAGGACCGTACATATTCATTACAGTTACATAATTAACCCACTGTTGACCCTCCTTTCCCCCCTTTCTCCTCCTCCCAGAGCTGCAGAGAGATGACAGTGTGGTAGAGAAGCAGGTTAAAGAGGCTCGTACTAAATGTCGTTCCATCGCCTCCCTACTCACCGACGCTCCGAACCCCAACTCTAAAGGAGTTCTTATGTTCAAGAAGAGACGCCAGCGTGCTAAGAAGTACACCCTCACCTGCTTCGGCCGTGCAGAAGGGGACATGGGTCCCGACACTGGAGGAGAGACTGAGTTAGAGGACGAGGGGAGCTCCTTTCCCTCCGGGTCGGAGGTGGATGAAGACGACTCAGTTGGAACCTTTGACGCTACCTGGGACAGCGGATATTTGGATCTGTTGGATAGGAGAAGCTCCGCCTGCCCTTCCACCTATAACTCAAGGCCCCAAACGCCAACCAATCAGTGCTCAGGGTTGGATTACTCAGCCTATCAGAGCCAGGATCTGAACGTGTCAACCAATCAGGGCTCTGTGATTAATGCCCCAGCTTATCAGAGCCCGGGGCTGGACTCCATTGGTTATGAGAGGAACGAGGAGGAACAGTTTGACCAGCAGATGAAACTGGCTACCCCTCTCAACTTTAATCCCACATCTAACCCCTCCCCTGCAGCAGGTCTGTCTAATGGGGGCTCAGTGGGGGTGAGTCAAGCCTGTGTTGTTCTTATTCCACCCTCTCACACCAGAGTACTCAACCAGCCCAACCCTAACTCCAACCCTGACCCTACTCCACCTGGCAATATCCATAACCGCACGGCACGCCCCTTCACCTCAGGCCTTAGCCCAGCTCACCGGCCCACCACCCCTGTCATCTTCCGACCCCTCCAGCCCGCTCCGGCTGTAAAAATGGTTTCCAAACCCACTGCTGCAGTATCCATGGTGACCATCTCACCCCCTCGTCCTTCAGGGGGTCCCGAGGCGAGGAGAGCAATCTCTAGCACCTCCCTCTACATCCCCCCTAGATCTGCTCCTTCCATCCTCTCTCCTCCCTTGGTCTTATCTCCTTCCTCCTCTCTGGCCTCAGCTCCATTCTCTTCCACTCAAACTGTTCCTCATCCTTCTATCCATACTTCCACTTTCTCTACATCTTCTGCCCCCAATACCCATTCCACTCCTCATCCTCAACCAACCCAACCCTCCTCCCCTCCTCCTGGTCAAACCTTCCCCCCTCCTCACAGCCCCATCTACCAGTCCTCTACTGTGGCGGTCCAACCCTTCTCTCCTGCTCCCACTCAACAACCGTTCTCTCCCCCCAGTCAACTGTTCACTCCTTCCTTTGGCACACCTTACTCTCAGATCCAAGCCCCTCCTCCCCTGAACTTTAACCCCTACATTGTAACAACAACCCCCGCCATACTGACCTCCTCCACTGCCCAGTCCCCGGTCTCTGATTCGCTGGCGTCCCGTGAGCAGCGTATTGCCGTGCCTGCCTTCAGAACAGGCATCCTTGCTGAGGCACGTCGGCGCGGCAACAAGAAGCCCATGTTCCGTCCCTCTGTGGAGAACAAGAAGGATGTGTCTCCCAATCCGGCCCTACTGGAACTGCTCCAGAACCCAGACACTCCCACCACAATAGGCCCAGGCCCCATTGGACTGAGTGGAGCAGCTGGAGGTGGGGAGACAGGAGCTGAGTCAGGCCCTGAAGAGGATTGGTTGAGGCTGGGAGCCGAGGCCTGTAACTTCATGCAAACCCAGAGAGGCCCCAAACCCCCTCCTGTGGCTCCTAAACCCAAGGCCCCTCCACAGGTACCCCAGCTGGCAGGGAAGGGAGGTCAACTGTTTGCCCGTCGGCAGAGCAGGATGGATCGCTATGTCGTGGACAGTGCCCCTTCCTCCCCCCAACCCTCCCTCGCCCACCTCCGGCAGGCCTCTCCTACCCCCTCCCTCCCTTCTCAATTCAAATACTCTTCCAGCTGCAGAGCCCCCCCACCAATCAGCTACAATCCCTTGCTCTCTCCCTCATGTCCTCCGCAGGCTCAGCGCCAGAGGGCAGGGGTAGCAGGGAAAGGTGGCGGACCAGCCGGGCACAAAGCTGCCTCTGGGGGTCAGAAGACTCAAGGCACCAAGGCGACGGACTTCCTGAGTTACCAACCCTACCAGCTAAACTCCTCCCTCTTCAGCTATGGGGGCGGGACTCCACAGCCAGCCCCAGGCATGACAGGCGGCTCACAGGGGCCAATCAAAATGCCCCGTGTGTATGAGGTCAAGCGGTTCTCCACGCCACCTCCCACCGGCCCCGTCCCTACAGTTATCGTCCCGCGGTCAGCAACCACACTTGGAGAACCGCTGTGGAGGTCCGATGTCATTTCCCCTCTGCCAACAGCCACTTCCTTCTACCCCTCCCCCGTTGCCTACCAGCCTCCTCCACAGTGGGCCCCTCCTCCCCCAACCCCAACAACGCCCCTCCCTCAGCTTCCTAGCTTATCGTCCACCCATGTCCATAAACCTGACCTCGATGCATCTCAGCCCTACACCTCTCAGCAGGGTAACAAGCAGTTTAAGAGTGCCCCTGAGCTGAGCCCTCTGGTCAACATGCCACCTCGCCCTGCCTCCAGCCAGTCCTCCAGAGTACCTCGCCCCAGGTTCAGCACCTCTAACCTGGGTCTGCAACCCAGCATCTGGAGACCCGGATCCACCATGCACTGACATTACACACCATGGGTCTGAAAGACAGAGACAGAGAGAGAGAGAGAGAGAGAGAACGAGAGAGATGACAGAAATATCCTGTATGATTGTGTCTTAGTCAGACTACAGGAGATCTTCCTACTGAACATTGGTCTACACAAGCATCAGATATGTTTCTGCAATTCATTTAAATTCACTGGTTTGATATTTCTTTGGTTTGTGGTTTTCTTTATCACATTCACACATCCACATCTTAATTGATTTCTTGTTGTTATAGACATTATTGCATCTTTGTTTGGTATTTTGACCTCATGAAGAGAATATGATTTTAAGCATAGTTGACAGACTGTAGAATAAATGTGGCTGATATGTGAATATGGCAAACCTAAAAAAGCCAGAAGTTATGTAAAATGTTTAACATACAGAGACATGGATAGGGCGTGAGAATACGACATGATGTGACATGAAGTTTGATAATATAATAAGTCAAAATAGGATATTATGTACGTTTGATAAAGTTTGTTTCAAGTTAAAATGCCACATGATATAAGTTTGATAAAGATTATTTCAAGTTAAAATGGGACATAATGTGAAATCATGTGAAGATCTTTTAGTTCAAGCAATGAGCAATGAGGAATTAAGTTGTTTAAATAATAAACAGACGAGTGGAGGATATGGGGAAAAACGGACCTGTAAAAACGAGGTCAAGGAAATAGATGTAAGTGAAGAGAAAAAGGAATGAAGAAAAGAAGACAAAGAAGATACACATAGTAAATCTGGCTACTGATCTGTCAAAGGTGGGGCTACAAGAGACTCAGCAGAATAATCCAGTCGTGTATGTACCATGCAGTTGACCTGGGATTAAAATAAGTATAACTCATGTGATCTCTCAAGGTCACTTGCTTCTGCTGTCTCAAATGTCTATCTTATTTTTTGCTTTTTCCAGTATTATAGTTGATTATTAGCACTGTGGATATTACTATATTATTATTATTTTTATTATTATGAAATAGCCAGTTTTTCCTAGTTTGATATAATATGGTTGTTTCAGAGTATTGCACAGTAGTACCCTCTAGATCAGCATGTCTTTGCTTGATTTTCTTTCTTTTATCTTTCCACATCATGAAGTTTATGGCCACATTGTGATAGGAAAAGGAAGAGAATGATAGGGGTGAGATTTTGTCTGATTGTTGATATGGAGAGTTGACCGGTTAATGTGGTGTTCTGAGGTTCTGAGAAATAAACATGAACTCTCCAGTTGTTTGTCTGTCTTTCACAACGTCGCCTAATTACATACCGCGCACCAGGTTTAAAAGAGACTGGGTAAATGTTCCCATTTTCTGAGACAGTTCCTACCTTCATCCGCAAGGTGGTGTTGCTGCTTTGTACTTAGACTGAGCTCAATTTCATCATAGGGTTATGGTAGATGAACCAAAACCGTCCCCTGCAAAGTAGACTGTGGTTTGACAAAATTTGTCCGTTATGTCCATTAAGTGAACGGAATTCATGAATGGAACTCCCGTTTTAATGTGGTAAACTGGGCAACCCAGTTATCGCCAAACCGGTTCCTTTATCTGGCACTTAAGAACTTACTATAATATTGTTTTTATTTAACCTATTGGACAGAAAAAACATTTATTATTAAGTTAAACAAGTTTGTATTTTCTGACCAAATGATGCTTCTCAAAAATGCCAGAATTAGTGGAACAACTCAGCTTCCTCTATGTACACTTAATTATCGCAGTATTTTTAGTTTTTCAGCGATTCCCGTAAACTGTGTTTTTAATTCCTCCATCATGTTCGGTCAGAGTCACATGACCATCCGTGAGACCCCTCTGACCTATGACTCCTGCTGTATCAGGTGACCAAGTCAGTGCTAACTTTAGCCTTACCCAAGCCCAGGGTGAGGTGGGGGTTGTGCTACGGATTCATCTGTTGCAAATAAAAAATAGATGTGGTCGCATGGCTCATGTGGGGGTTAAGAAAAACGAAAGAAATAACCCCAAACAACTGGGTTGAGGAGAAAGAACTAATGTTAATATTTATCACAAGAAATAACACCTGGCTGCACTCCTACTGGTATTAACTGGTACTATACTCATCTCACTGAGGCATTTGGCTCCTTGACACAAAGCCTTTTTACAGACACACAGACGCACACACATTATTGGGCACAACAACTAATCCTAATCCTAACCCTAAACCACACACTAATCCAAATAGTAAAATCAACCTAACCCTAATCCTAACCCTAACCTCAACAACCAAATTTTTATCTCTAAATTTAACCTAGCCCTAATCTCAACCCTAAATGTAATCAATAATGCCTAAACTTAAACCATAATTCTAACACTTACACCTTTACATCTTTTGCCCTAAATCTAACTCTAAGTCAAAAACAGAATTTTTTAAAACTGCAAACTTTTCCCCATTAGCAATAAGAAACAAGTCCCCATTAGTTAACCATTTTTGATTTAACCACAGTTAGCCCTCCTATTTTTAGTCCTGTTAATCTCCAGTCATTTAATTGAGTGCTGAGTGCTGGCTCTAAATACTGACTTGTTTTTACAGTGTGATTATGTAAAGACATCAGAAAACTACTGGACCACTATCAAGAGGACTCTATCCAGTTCTGTCAGACAAGGATCTGGTTTAGGGTTGATGCAGTGTTATGGGTCCGAGGTTAAATGGCATTATAAGGGTTAGTTTTGAGGAAGGTTGTTGAAGTCTGGCGCTGAGTAAATTGTTTACTGATGCTTATGCACTAGCCCTCTGTCTGTCTCACACTCTGTCCTTTACCTATCTCAATCTCTGTCCCTCTACCTGTCTCACTCTTTGTCCCTCTATCTGTCTCACTATCTGTCCCTCTGTCTGTCTCACTCTCTGACCCTCTGTCTGTCATTGTCCCACTATCTGTCTCAGTCTATGTCCATTGGCTGTTTCACTCACTGTTCCTCTATCTGTCTCACTCTCTGTCCCTCTGTCTATCGGTCATTGTCCCTCTATCTGTCTCACTCTCAGTGTCTCTGTCTGTCTCACTCTCTGTCCCTCCGTCTGACTCACTCTTTGTCCCTCTATCCCTCTTACTTTCTGTCTCTCTGTCTGTCTGTCTTTGTCTCTCTATCCGTCTCACTCTGTCCCTCTCAGTCATTGTCCCTGTATCTGTCTCACTTTCTCTCCCTCTGTCTTTGTCCCTCTGTCTGTCTGTCTTTGTCCCTCTGTCTGTCTCAATCTTTGTTCCTCTATCTGTCTCCCTCGCCGTCCCTCTGTCTGTCTGTCTTTGTCCCTCTTTCTGTCTCACTCTTTGTCCCTCTATTTGTCTCAGTCTGTCCTTCTCTTTGTCTCTTGATCCCTTGGTCTTCTGGCCCTCACTCTATCTCACTTTGACACTCTCTCATTCCCTCTATTTCTTTCCATTCTCCACTGTTTATTTTGCAATTTATTGCGTAACAGAGATCTTAGTGGAATGAGATCTTGTTTATTCTACAGGTGTAAATCCTATTTGAGGGAAGGACTGCTGGATCCTTCACATGGTGAGAGTCATACACTACCCAGGAAGCTCAGCAATGGCGGTAGTTATCTTCCTCGACCCCCCAGCCTCTCTTCTGGTCTAAACATAGACTCCAGCAGAATCTGAGAGACAGTATCTGTCTCTTCATAGACCCTTAAGCTCAGCACCTACCACTGAACCTTAAGCCCCCCTCCCATCACCCATCCACACCCAGAGTTCCAGGCCTCCATAGTCCAGGTCTTCACAGTGATAGGGTTTCACTCTCTCTTGGGTGTACATGAGAGTGGGCACTGAGACACCATCTGGAATACATTCAACCCCTCTTAGAGACTTCCTATTCTTCCTCTCTGATTCCTGGCAATTCTACTGAGGTAAGGCTGAGTTTGTGACATCATTGTCCACACAGTCACTCATACAAGTCTCACAACCACCATGTAGGCTTGTGTGTTGAAGAAAGACTGTAAGTGAAATGATGCAGGATGTGTTGGCAAGATAGGGACATGCTTATAGATGAATGAATAGAGACTTATACCAGGTTTTTAATTCAATCGACAATTTCCTACATTTCTACAGATTTTGTCATGGTGTGAAGTCAATTAGCAGTTCTAAGGCTAATTTCCTAAAACATTTTGGCATGATTTACAATGTTAATATGATATCTGGCTGAGAATGACCAACAAAATGATTGAGGGTCCCATGGAGGTCAGGGACCCATGACACATGCCCTCTGAGCCCATCGGTAATGCCAGGGACTTACACACTCTTTTAAAGTTTGATACACAATTGGCAGCTCATATCAAAACACTTGGTACTCATTTTTATGTGGAAATGGTCAGTGTGAAAGCAAACTATGTTGTTGGCCTACTTTTGCCCAAAACCTTCCAATTCTATGTCTATTAGCTGGGAGTTGTTTGTAAATGTTAAGGGAGATTATACGAGTTCTACAGCAGGAGGCGCAGGTTTCTAGAATTGGGATATGTGTGTGTTTCGGAATGTGCTGACTGATGACGTTCCCCATCAGCTGTCTACTGGGGAGATTTATCAGCAGCTCCATCTTGCTCCCCAGCCCGCTCTCTCGCAATTGGAGCCTGGGGACGAGGTTACCTGCAGCTAAAACAGGAATGGTGAGGGGGACAGGAGGGAACGGGACTCCCAGCCCCTCACCCTTCTCTCATGTGGCACTTTTCAGTACGCTAGCCCAGAACCAGCTCCATATGACCCACATTCTCCCACCTCTGCCTACCTCTGCCCAGAGGGCCCTGGCCCATCAGGTTTTGTAAAAGCACTTTGTGACAACTGCTGATGTAAAAAGGGCTCTATAAATAAATTTGATTGATTGATTGATTGATTGAGGTTGTGTGTGTGTGTGTGTATGTAAGTGAATACTGTATAACTGTGGTGTGTGTGTTTGTATATATCTACTGTATAACTAGTGTGTGTGTGTAGAGTGGTGACAGTGCCCCTCAGCAGAGCTGCTGTAGAATATGTAATAATAATAGCAGCAGCAGGGATTCCAGCAGATTAAACCAATTAGACAAACAACATTATGGAAGACAGACCGCAGGCCCTGAAACTCAAGGTCCCACCACCCCAGAGTAGTAGCTCCACAACCACACCTACGACAACAGATGGGCGCGAGTATTGAACCATGTAATATTTAGCCACGGCAAAGGAGGTGCAATGACCCACCCTTTGCCTGCTGAGTGGAAGGCTAGTAATCAGAGAAAACTAACCCTGGAGACATTGAGTGAACATACTAATTTAGTTGGGTATAGCTGTGTATGTGGCAGACTCGGTTCAGATATTTTCACAATAATCATTCTCCTTCATTGTGATTTTTTGCGTGATATAAGCAGACCATGTGATTGGATTGGTAGATGGTCAACAAACGTAAAGAACAGTCTTACTACCTGTAAATTTTTGATTGGTGCAGGCAGCAGGCATGCCTCTCTCAGCTCCCGCGCCCCCTAACAAGAGGAAGAAGGCCAACAAGATAATTATTGATCTCACCAACATCACCCAAGATGGTATGATCCACACACACACACACACAAACAAAGGTCAATATAAGATATTTGTCCAGGTGGGTGAACTTCACCTTAATCATTCTGATGATCTACCCAACCCTAATCGTTTGTATGCAGAGGCTATGTTTGTTTTCCCTGTATCATTTATTTATTCACTTTACAAACATACATTTGCTTTCCTTTCCCTCATAGAAGTTTTACTCCCCTTGAACAAATGTCAAATGTTGACGTGAGATTGTGACATCATGGGGCACACACCCACACACGCACACACACACACACACACACACACACACACACACACACACACCTGATTTATCAGCTTTCAGCACAGGTCCCAGCTATACAGCTGCAT